>JAHDVE020006734.1:0-249731 GCA_022606495.2 Halesus radiatus
AGTCGTTAAGACAAGCTTTACCTTGTAAAAAGCTCCATGTGACAACATATTTTTTTTTATCAGTATTCCCATCAAACAATTGGTTGTTCAAAAAATATGTTCAATGGTTGTTCAAAAAATGTCACAAGTAATTGGTTGTTCAAAAAATATCGGATTTACTTTAAACTGTTTGTTTTGTTGTTATTTTTTTTTTTTTATATATAATAAATATATACTCCAAACACAAACTCCAACAGCTCGGAGGGCTTTGAAGCAGAAAATGGACGGTTACCTCGAGAGGGTCTCCTCTTGGGGTAAGAATAACCTTGTCGAATTTAACGTTTCAAATACCCCAATCATGTCTGATTACGTCTAAAGGGATGGAAATGATAATCCAGTCTCCTTTAATGGAAGTAATCTTCCCAACAAGCCCTCCATTGATATGCTAGGTATAAACCTAAGTGACCAGCTCAGGTGTGGGGGCTCCATCGAAGCCAGAGTAAAGTCAGCCTCTAAGAAGCTGCATATACTTTAATAGTATAAAACTGCTGACCCTGTACAAATCGCAAGTGCCCTCTGTAGAATTTGGCAGCCACTTCTGGTCGGGACCCCCAAAATATCTGAAAAAATCCTTGACTCTATGTAGAAACTGTGTGTGTTTGATAGATTCGCCTATCTTAACAAACGGATTGCAATCTTTGGAGCACAGACGTCAGGTGGGAATGCTGTCCTTGTTGAACGTTGTTTTGAGTTGTCGTGTTATTTCTAGTTCTGTTGTATATATTTTTTGTATCACTTGTGTAATGTAAATTTTTTTCTTGTCTCAAATTTAGTTTTATAACTCACGGGATTGCTATTTAGTAAGGCATAAAATAATAAAATTAAAAACAAAAAAAAAACATTGCCATTCTCGTGGCGCTTCGACGGTTTTTTATTCAGTAATTATTGTATTTTAAGTTGTTATTAAAATATGTTCATTACTGAAGATTATACTTTTTATTTTAAAAAAAAGATCAGTAAAGTTTCTTACGTAAATTATGATTTTCATATTTAAAACTATTTTGCGTAACCTACATTACATTTTATTCATTAGCCACGAACGTTTTAATGAATCGCCGATTATTTTCATGTTGCTAGGTCGCTAATCTCTGGTGCAGTAATATGATGAAATTCCTTTAGATCTAGGGGAAAATATATTTAATATGGAAAAGAGCAACACAGTTTTTTTTTTTAAAAACAAAGAATTTTTTTCTCACCTTTTTAATCAAAGATTCAACTCGTTAAAGTTTATCATGCCGAGGGTCGTGAACCGCCAGTGGTTATTTGTACCCCTTGATGCCTTCCTTATACTATGAATGTCGATTTGGATACTTGTCTTTTGTAATATTTTTCTAATAATTATTTTCTCATTTATTTCAGGTGAGTTCCATGGTTTAATATTTTACTGTTCGTTGGTTCACTTCCACTGCATTCTCACCAAAGAGGGTATGTTTTCTCACTACTTTGTTTATATAGGATAATTGCCCTCTAAACCCCGCCGTCCCCCATAGCCAACCCCTCTGCCATAGGTCACCCCAAGTGGTACGCTACGTTTGATGACTTAGTAGGGATGTCCGGGTTCAGGGGGGGTGAGATCTGTCCAGGTCTTAGCGGCAGATGCGTCTGCCTATCAACTGCGTGATGGGTCGGATCGGGAGAGAGACACCTTGACCTCTCCAGTCGGACTATCGACCCATCGCCTTGCACCGCACTGGGAGCGTTGTATTAATACGACTGTCACTCCTGGACACAGTGATCCCCATATTCCTACCCACCCCTCACACCCTTTTCCTTCTCAAAACTTCCACTCTTTCCTTTTATTATTAAAGACCCTCCACACAGCATCCCCAAATATGAGTGTGGAGTTAAAGCAACTAAAAAAACTGAGGAAGCTTTAGGAAAGACTCGAATAAGATAATTAAATATCTGAATGTCAATGAATCAAGAAGTATCTATGTGTCACTGATCACTGACGTCAGAATGCATAGACTTGCCTTAACGTACAGTTTGGACGGCTGGAGGCAAAGGTCATTTGACACCCATTTTGACACCAGCCTAGTTCACTGCCGTCTACACTTGTTTCGCGTGATTTTGACTGCGGTAGGCAAATTATAAAACATTTATAAAAGGATCATGCTAAATACTGTAACAAAATATTCGTTGTTGTAAAAGAAATCGAACTTTTTTACTTATTTGCTGTTTTGATTAAATTGGCGGCACGCCTGGCTCACCCCTCACACCATTGTTTTGGTTTCTTCCCCTTTCCTGTTAGGGCATCTATATGTATGTGCTCTGTGGATAAGAAATAATTGTTTGACATTCCATCCTCTCTAATTACTAATATTTTTTTATATTAACTTCTCACGGAGGCCCTGAGGAAAACAATTTCCCTCAGGGCCTATGTCATCTTTGAGGTGCTGTGTGGAGGGTCTTTTTGAGGAGAGGAAGGAGTGAACATGGGTCTTGAAGAGGGAGGAAACACAGAGATCGGCCCTGCTGTGGAACGATTTGCCGTCCAGAAAAATTGTCCGAAAAAAATGACGGGACAGATTGGGGTAGCCGTAGCTCAGTGGATTAGATCGCAAGGTCCTGGACATACCATGAGGTCCTGGGTACGAGTTCCAGATTCTACCGTTATCTTTTTCTTGTCTGTGCCTTTTTAGTTTAATGTATCAGTTTGAGAGTTCAATGATTAAAAATATATTACATTATTATCATAACAATAAGTTATTTCAATAAATGAAAAAAATATATACCTAGAAATATCGTAGGTTCACCAGTTTACCGCTTGTACTACGAGTTTCCGGATACCATGTAAAATATTTATACAATTCTTTCTATTTTGTTAAAGATTCTAAATTTATTGCATCATTTCAACAACATGTTACTCTAACCTCAACCAATTTACAATGTTTTCCTGACATTACATTTTTTCTAACGGTTTTCCCGCCTAAATGGTGTTTTCCCTCCATTTATTCAACTGTCAAAACCAACACTTTTCCTTTGTTTTGCAGACTTTAAAAATGGAACGCATTAAAATATGAAGGGAAATAATGAAACAAGAAAATTCCTACCCCGCTTTCGTTAAACGTAATGGTACCTATTTTGAATTTTTATTATAAAAAAGGAAAACCAAGGTAATAATATTATCCACAGAATCAGGAGACATTTCCAAAAAACTCGACGTCATGTCAATTTAGCAATCATATGCCAAATTCGTTTTACTAATAGAGTCTAGTATCTACTAATAGACTATAGTATCTCTATAACAAAACTGTTATACTGTTTTCGTATATTTTTTTAATTTTCTTTCCAATTGTTTATATTATTTAAATTTGATGTTATTTATTGTTGTATTATATAATATTGTTGAACCAGACTCCTGTTGACAAGCTACTTTCATTGGCTTAGCGAATACAAGTTACCATTGTATATAATTAATATTATATAATAAAAAAATAAACTTAATTTGATAGACATTTCATATGTTTCGCACTGCCGCAAGATAGACATCTAGCAATCTTCCCAACAAGCCCTCCTTTGATATGCTTGGTGTAACCTTAAGTGATCAGCTCAGGTATGGGGGGCTCTATCGAAGCCCGAGTAAAGTTAGCCTCTCAGATGCTGGGTGTATTGTACAGAGCCCGCAGATACTTTAATAGTACACAACTGCTGACCCTGTACAAATCGCAAGTGCCCCCCACTATAGAATTAGGCAGCCACCTCTGGTCGGGAGCCCCAAAATATCTGAAAAAAACTCTTGACTCTGTGCAGAAACGGGCGGTCCGTTTGATAGATTCGCCTATCTTAACAAACGGACTGAAATCTTTGGAGCACAGACGTCAGGTGGGAATGCTGTACTTGTTCTACTGGTATTTTAATGGAAGATGCTCTGAGGAACTAGCGTCATTGATCCCTTCGGTGCATAGTCGGGAAACACGCCAATCGCGCCCCCAACGTTTGCACACGGTTGACATTTGTCACATGAAAAACGGGTCGCTTTTACAACTCGTTCTTGTGTTTAACAGGTCCGCTGTGGAATAATCTGCAAGCCTCCGTGTTTCCTCCCTCCTATAAAATGGGTCTCTTCAAGACCCGAGTTCAGGGACTACTTTGTATTTTCTATTTTGACAGACACCAACCCTGATATGGCAGTGAGACATGGAACCGGTAGAGAAAGGATGAAAGTAGTTTTTATGCCTTAGAAATGAGATCTCTGAGGCGAATGTGTGGTAAAGCCACGTATGATCATGTAAAAAATTGAGATTCGTAAAGAATATAAGGCTGACGAATGGACGAAGAAGCCGGGGAAGTCCGAGGAAGACACGATCAAGTGAATCAAATACTTGAGTCGGGCCATGTCAGAAGTCGGAATAACAGAAGAGAATGTGTGTAGTAAGAAGTGTATGCCAGATTGAGTTGCTTGGCGATCCGCCCTCTCTGCCTATCGTTGCAAAAAAACAGCGTGATGGTTAGTTAGTTAGTCTATGTTGACAGTTTTAAAACATTTTTATTGGCGCACCAAGCGGAGTGCATATGAACTACATAAATAACGACTGAAAAATTTCTTACTTCGGCCTCATTCTATCGTAGTTATATTTTTAATTAATAGAGCTACCGTTTTTGTTTCCAGATTCGTATTTTAATGCGATCCACTTAGTAAAATTCACACGAAATCACGCACTACTCTTGCAGGCGGCGAAAATGTTGAATTTCTCGCTTAACACGATGTTTCGATTTACGCAAAAAAAACATCGCCGAAATGCGTGTTTTATTTTGTTTTGTAAAAAACTTAATTTGCCACAATGAACAATATGACAATATTCGAATAAGGGTTCATTCGCTTTTTAAGATTTTTTTTAATTCCGATACTTTATTTTTTTCTAGGCTCACCAAAAGAGTCACCAAAAAAATGCCCGGTTAAACGAAAGGCCAAGGTGTGTTCTACTAGCAGTATTTAATTAAATCATCTATGATATTTCTAGGGCATCAAATTTTTAAACCAAAACCACATGGTTTTTGCATTACTTTGCCTTAACTTTTAGAATTATAATGTTATTTTTTATTGCTTAAGCCGCGTTCTCACCTCATAGGTGTCACAGTGAGGGTGGGGGCGTGACCAAAGAAATCAAATATGTTTCCTTTTACCCCTCCCTCAATCTCTATCTCTTCCCCCACTCTTTACTAATCTCTGTGACACCTAATATGTATGTTCTTTCATAATTTTGTAATATTGTTTAGTATATATGTTGCCCTGGCGATGGAACGGTTGTTCCGAAACCACTCGGGGTGAAAAATAAAAGTGGTTAAAACAATGTTTGATTGTTTCATTTGAAACAAATATTTGATGACGAGATAATGGTTTAAAATGTGACGTACACACTATTATGTACCGAATATCATAAGAGCACGAAAAACAACCAAAAAATCCTATTTTCACCACCAATTAGTGCGTAATTGCCTTAGTTCCTTCCGCATCTCTCCACTCTTCTTTTTTTTCCTTTCTTCTTGCCCTTTGAGACTTTGTTAATTCCAGCGCAACTCACTTAGAGTCCAGTGTGCTGTACCCAGTGTTTTTGCTCTCTGGTCACAGTATTCGATTACCTGTCCTCTTTGTCATTTCCACTCTCCGGTCCGTAGTCGATCGTACAAAGCACGTAAAGTGGAAGACCTAATGCAATGTTCGTTCGCCACATCACAGGGACATCCGGGAACATGGACATGGCGGCAATGACATTACATTGTTTGTGATGTCATTGCACGGTGGTCGAAAAATACACGAACCTGATCATTGGTTTAAAAGCACGCAAATATTTATATATTTTTATTACTATTATTATTCAATTTATTTTTAATAACTTATTGGAGTTTATAAACCTCACTATAATATTTAATCGTTGAAGAAGATAATATTAACATATCCTAAATGAAACACGAAACCGAAAAAAAAAACAGATTTTTTTTTATACCTTTTTGGTATCAGTCGCATCTGGGACTCGAACCCAGGACCTTTGTAAAGTCTCTCTTATCCGGTAAGAACCGGGATAACTGCTTTACCGACTAAGATAATGAGACCAGTTCAATTTACTCCATCTTCATCGATATCATACCACAAATTCAAGACTTGTTACTATATTAACATTAAAACTTATGTTGTATACCAATCTTTCCAAATATTGAATGTTAATAAATAAAAATGGATTAATCTGTGGTACAATAATTTAAATAAATTTTCGTAAAGTTGGTTTTTGAATTTATCCTACGAAACAGTCATATCATCAAGTCAACGTCAGATCTTCGTCACGTTATCATCGCGTCAAAGTCAGGTCATCGTCAGATGATGGTCATTCAGTTTCTATGATAAATTATTTCTAATCATTAAAGAAGATAATATTAAATATCCTAAATGAAACACGAAACCGAAAAAAACACAGAAAATAAAAAGATATCAGTCGCATCTGGGACTCGAACCCAGGACCTCTGTCTCACCTTTTTTATTTTCTCTGTTTTTCAGTTTCGTGTTTCATTTGGGATTGTTTAATATTATCCTCTTCAATGATTAAATATTACACTGGGGTTATTTAGCTTCATTTGTGGTATTGTCAGTCATTGTGGAGTTAGCAACCTACAAAGTGAAGTTTATGGCCCCGAGTGTTGGCCATTAAGTGTACCACTGAGTGAAAATTGCATTTAGTCACGATGGTGGTGTTTGTGCCAAATTTTAACCCAATTATGTATCTACCCACTCCGATCTCTTTTTATCTTTGTTAATTCAACGTTTTCCACAATTTAGCAAATTGAGTAATGCTATTGTAGTAATAAAATTATAAATTCGTTTCTTTATCTCATGAAAACGAGTTTTTACAATTCTGTTTGTAAGTTGTTTTTTTAAGTGCTTCTTTCCGTCGTTCTTTTCTCGTGAAATATTTGAATTTCCGTTTAACAGCACACGAGGGCTCCTTTTACTGAAGCGATGATTATCGTTTTTGTATCCTTTGGGTTATTAATGAATTATTTATTAATTCTGGACTACGTTGTTTAAATTAGGAATTGACAAAAAAAGGGGAAAATACCCTCAAGACGCATTACTGAGATGCTGTTTTTTCCAAGAAAAAAAACTCATTCCGTTTCCCCACTGAGGAAGGCAGAGAGGATGAACCGCTACACAACTCTATCTCAGCACACACTCCTTGCTTCATTGACCCGATCCAAGTATTTGAATTACTCGATCATCCTATTCCCCCCAAGAAAGGTGACCGCTCTAACCCGGCCAACTACCGCCTGATAGCGATCACATCAGTTTCTGTCCAAGGTGATGGAACGTGTGATCATCGACAAACTGCTCACATTCCTCGAGAATAATAAAATTATTAACGATCGTCAGGATTCCAGTGGAACCGCTCATGCGGTGATCTTCTCTCGTATGTGACGCATGTTTGGGGGCGTTGCCTGGAACATTACGGTGAGACCCAGACAGTTGCACTCTTAGAGTAATAATATACCACTCTAAGGTTGCACTGGATATTTCCAAGGCCTTTGACCGGGTTCGGCACCGAAAACTTGTCAAAAAAACTACCTTCTTATGGACTTCCCGTATCCTTGTGTACGTGGATTATCAACTTTATGTGAAGAGGTCGATTCAGACGGTTGCTGACGGAATCATATCTTCCTCACATTCTATAAATGATCCTATCCCATAGGAATCGGTTCTGTCTCCGACTTTGTTGCACATCAATGACCTTTTGACATGTGCACCAATTCTTTGTTACTCGGATGACAGTAGAGTCCATGAGCATTTTGTCGGACAAACCCCCAAAGGGCACACAAACTCCAACGGCTCGGAGTACCTTGAAGCAGGGAATGGAAATAACATAGGTAATAAAAATGATTTTCCTCAAAATTTACTTTGAAAAATTTCTTTCTCTATCGTCCCCGACTTCTTCTACCATTCATGTTCGTGTTCTATTAAATTATTCTTAAACTCCCCTTTCGTTCATTAGCTCTACATGTCCAAACCATCAAAAGATTCTTTTTTAATCTTATTCATTCCTCTTATTCAGCCTTTCAATCTTTCAAAACGGTTTTACAACAACTCTCGGATCTCGTTTCTACAGCATTCAGTCTATTTAGTTATATCCTTCTTCTTCCAGTGACATGCTTCACTGCCCCATACATCAGGATTGGTATCAGCACTCCATTGTGGACTTCTGACCTCGCTTTCACGGACACCTTTTTATTAGTAACAACCGCGTTCAGTTTTCCATTAACGGAGTTTCCTGGATTCACCCTTCTCCCAATATCTTTATTATCCTCGTTTTTTGGATTTTTTTTCTAAACGTCTGTTTATTATTTTTAGGTACCAACCAAAAAATAATTCTGTTTCCATTTAACGTAAATATATCTATATTATTCAAATCCTCAACACTTTTATAATATTGCCCGTCTCAGAATTAATTCCAGATCATTAGTTAGATACTAGATCACTAGTTATGAATCTTAGCTAAAAGGAATCTCTACATATAAAAATGAATATTCGTCTGCGTGTCCTCGATTTTTTCATTAACTGCTCGATGAGTTTCGCTGAAAATAGCACAGTTTGTTTTTATTAGTGGTGGAATAGTTTAGAGAGTTGCTTGAATGAAATCCAATATGTAAAACTGTTGCTATAACGTTTTAAAATTAGTATGAAAAACATTGAACCCGCCATATTGTATTGAGGTAGCTCATAGATATACCACTCTGGTTAGCCACAGATTACATATTAAAAAGAAGAAGGATTGTTTGGGAGAATATTTTCAAATGGGAAACACAAGTAGGTACCTACTTAAGAACTTTATTAATTAGATATTTTTTGAAAAAATAAATGTTTGGAATGAAATAAAATTTTAAAATGAATGTTTCTTTGTTTCTTTGTCTAGAGATAGTAATAGTCGAAGAATTCACAACTTCATAACTTTATTCCAAAAAGAAAGAAAACCCGAGTAAGGCCGGGAGTACACATCAGCTAGTTAGTAATAAATCTTAGTTACTAAACATAAATCTAAGTGATAAGTTATAGGTTAGTTAAATTGTGTCGTAAAGCGCCCCTGAGGTGATTTTCTCACGAAAACGGCGCTATAGAAATAATCTATTTATTATTATTGTCATTGGGAGCATCCCCTAACGTAATACTTTGGTAAATAATCATTTACAGGAATAGGTGTATAAAGTGAGCCAAAAAAACATTTTAACGGTCAGCACCCATAAATACGCACTTTGCAGGATGCTAACTCAAGAAATACTATGAATGAATTATCTGTTAATTCTATACGGGTAATTAGTAAAATGTACAAGGTTTCAAAATACAATAATCCTCAAACTGTAGTCTTTTAAATTCTATACGAAATACGTGCTGTAATTTTAGATAAAACATTCAAAATTGCTTTCACTGGTTTTCAACTTGACACGCTTTCAGAGATTTTGGGACGTATAGTATTTTTGTCTTTTGAAAAATCAAAGTTTTTTTAATTTTATTTGCTTCCTTTGGTAACACGGACACGCCCAAGACAAACTTCTATCAGTTAATAAAGAACTCGAGTCCAATTTATTTATTTTACTTTTTTATCGATGACGAAGTTCAAACTTAAATATCAGCATATTTTTTTCAATGTGTCAATTTTTCAAAGACCTCCAAAACGCTCCAAATTTATGGCCGGTCGGTTTTGATCAGTTTTGAGGTTAGAATGTCAAATGTCAAAACAAAGATGAGCTTTACAGTAAATAATGTTATATTCTATTAATGGTAAACCATAACTAAACATAAGTAATAAAATTATCTACCTTTTTAGAAACTTTAGAAATAATAATAGTATTGAGCATTAACATTATCATAATATCCGTATTGATAATCGGTTTGATCATGAATACTCTAATTTATTTCGTGAATAATAGTTGTTTATATTGAATAACAATTATAGAGCTTGAAGTCACCCAAATGAAGTTAAAATTTTGCCAAAACTAAAAAAAATCATATTTCAAATACAAAACAAAATCGAAAAATAAAATTATTCATACTAATCCAAAAACAGAATGCGCACGTGACGTCAGATGTTCTAAATACAATGGTACCAACATAACACGGTGTTTTGATGAGATGATTTTTTATACACTTTTAAATAACGATTTGTAAATTCTACGTATAATTATATATAATAAAAGTTATATATTCAGAATCGGCGTTTGTTGATCTACGAGTATATGCATATGTATTTTTAAAGTCATAATATTTTTCACTGGAGTTCCTTATTCAATGGTTGGTTCCAAAGCAACAAAATAAAAAAATTAAGTTTCAAAGTCCAAGCTTTTCAGGCCTGCGGTTTTCTTCGTGAAGCGAAATTTTCTTCCGTTCTACTATGTGAAAAGGCCTGCTGTATACATTATGCAGTTAATACTTAACTGCCGAGCAATGCCGGGTGTCAGGGTTGGGTTTATGTCTGAGGAATTCCCAATACTGCGAGTAATGTGTCAAATAAAATAGCCGCGATGCTTAGCAAAGCCGCGGGGCGTCGTTTGTCCTTCATTATTATACTCGTTGTATATCAATATAATGTAATATAGCTGCCAGCCGGCTGTTTCACTACAGCGGCGCGACGGGGTACTAAATCCGGCTCGAAGGACCACATTTAGGTTTGTGTTAAGAAAATATAGGGGATTATTTATATTTGATACGAATTTTTATTAATAAGAGGGTAACTAGCAGTGGTAGATACTCTCAGCGTCGCCCTGGGGAAAGACCACAATTCAGAATCGATTCGGAAAATTCAGCAATTCAGCAATTCAAAATCGAATTGAATCACAAATCAGAATCGTTTGCCAGTCGGCTATTTCACTCTAGCGGCGCGACGGGGTACTAGATCCGGCTCGAAGGACCACATTTTGGTTTGTGTAGATATAGAAGGTTATTTATATTTGGACGAATTTCTATTAATAAGAGAGTATTTAGCAGTGGTAGATCCTCTCACTATCGCCATAGGGTAAGGCCATATTTGGTATCAGAAGAATATAAGACGTGAAAGTGAATGGTATAAGAAGTCGGTGACGTCCAAAGAAGACATGGTAAGATCACGTGAATCGGGTATTAGAATCATGACGTGTCAAGTATCACAATAATAGAAGAGTATGTATGCATGTGAATTAAGCAAGGAGCATTTGCCGAGAGAGTTGTGTAGCAGTTTATCCTTTCTACTTCCTTAGTTGAGTGGTTATGATCCACGGCTACGAAACCAGAGGTCGCGGGTTCAAAACCCGGCGTGCGCAAGTAAATTTTATTAGATTAATTTGTCTTATTCACAATTTATTCATTTAAAATAATATATAGTAGATTTGTGGCACGTTCCAGAGTGGTAGATACTTTCAGTATCGCCCTGGTGTAAAACCATAATAAAATTCAGAAGCAAAACGTTGCTTTAAATGGCTTTAGCCGTGTTTGGTCAACAGATCTGATTAGCCAGGTACTTTACCACCTTCGCCTCCCCCTTTCCACTACCTCCGGTCTTTTAACATACCCCATTTGGGGATGCCATAGTCCCAATGGCTCCGGATAGTTAGGAGTAGTTTCGGATATGTATATTTGTTTCATTGTTACACATTACATCAGCGCTGAAATGGGTTACGGGGTAGAATTAAAAACAGTAAAGTGTAGTTTTTTAACAGCAACAATGTGGTATATTTAACATGACCCCTGAGGTCACCGAAGGGACCAGAAGGTTAAGTGAATGTTTTTTTTAACTAAATATACTGGGAACTAAAATGGAACAACATTCGATTTCAGTAAAATTGCAATACGTTCAAATTTCGATATGAGTTCGAACGCCCCGGTGCTATTTTTTTTATTTTTTATTATTTTGTTTTGTTCTACAATCTAAGTTCAAAAGAATATGTTCACAGTTTAATTTTATTTTAAAGAAATATTTGTGGACAACTTATGAGTAAGTGGATGAGCTTGTGAATTTGGGAAGTTTGTTTACGAGAGATATAAAGGCTGATATTTAATTAAAAAGGGGAATTATTTCCACCTTAAAATTACATCCAGTTTACTAAATTTCAATTTTTTTTTTTGGGTAGTGATAGGGGTAGGGGTAATGGTAGGGGTAGGGGTAGGGCTATGGGTAGGGGTATAGGTAGGGGTAGGGGAAGGGGTAGGGGAAGGGGTAGGAGTAGGGGTAACACATTACAACCTCAAAACTTTCCTCCAAACCATTCATAGTCCTGGGCAACCCTTCAGATAGTTAAATACATTGCCCCAAAAAAAATCCTTTTTGGCGCCCCCCTCCCCCTAGTCTGACGCCCTGGGAATATGTTCCCCTCTAGTCAGATCTGGTCACTAAACAATCCAGGTACCATTTCAAACAGTAACTTTGTGGTTATAATTTTTTTAATATTTTTATATAGTGAACGGTCTCCGCGGTTGAGTAGTTATTCGATCCTTGGCTACGAATCCGGAGGTCGTGGTGTATTTGCGGCACGTTCCAGAACAGTAGATACTGTTAGTATCGCCCTGCTGAAAGACCACAATTCAGAAACGAAACGTTGCCTGAAATCGCTGTAACCGTGTTTAGTGATCAGATATGAATAGGCGGGTACTTCCCCGCCTTCCTCTTCTCTATCTCTTCCCCCTCCTCAATACCTTCAGCCTCACAACACACCCCAATTGGGGATGCCATAGTCTCAAAGGCTGCAGACGGTTGGGAGCAGCTGGGACTCTGATAATTCACTTCACAATAAAATAATCCAGATTTTCAAAAGAGAAATCGGGATTTAAAATTTATCAAAATAACTTACATGCAACGCGATGTCAAATGAAATGAATGCGTCTAACAGTATAAAAGGCGTGCAATACTTATAGACATTTTTAATATAAATATGTAATAACTAAATGTTCATAATATTATGCACAGATACATGTTTTAGTACTAAGAAGTGTGCATATTGTTTAGCCAGAAAAAATATTGAACACTAGCGAAACCACCCGGCGCTTCCCGGGGTTATTAATGGTTTGGAGTAAATTTTGAGGTTGTGATGTGTTACCCATACCTCTACTACCCCTATCCAGTAATTTTTCGCTTATTTTGAACGTCAAGTGTGCAAAATTTCATCAAGAAGTACCAAATTCTACCTTAAGAGGTGGGAAAGGAGGATGGGCGTAGTTTTTAGAAATATCATGTAGACAGTGGATTTCCTATTGTTTTAAAGGTCAAGTGCGCAAAATTTCATGAAGTTCCGAATAAAACTGTAGATTTGTATCCAAAACAAACAAACACCGCCCGCCCGGGATATTATCCTTCATATAATAGATATATAGAACAGACACTGCAGTGCTTCCAACATGCTCAAGGAGGGGTGAATTCCTGGCTTTGCAGCCCTCATAAGAACCCGGGTGGCAGGATTTAGGAAGAGAGCAAACAACCCCAGAAATATCCTCATTATTGAATCCCGCCACAGTCCAGATTCCAGCATAGAAGCAAGATGGAGAAATATATTGGCTCCATCAATCTCAAATGCAGTAATAGCTCACTAACGTGTATTAAGTTCTCTTTACATTTTAATTTTAATTCATATATGTTACTGGCGGTAGTGCCCGGCGTTGCCCGGGGTTATTAATAGTTTGAAGTAAAGTTTTATACCCCTACTAGTGCTCCTACTCCTACCCCTATTCTTACCCCTACTCCTACCCCTACTCCTACCCCTTACCCCTACCCCTACTCCTGCCCCTACTACTATCGCTACTCTTACCCCTACTCCTACCCCTACTCTTACCCCTACTCCTATCCCTACTCCTACCCCTACTCCTACCCCTACTCTTACCCCAACTTCGTACCCCTAACAATACCCAGTAATTTTCCTCTTATTTTGAAGGTCAAGTGTACCAAAATTTCACCAAGAAGTACGAAAATTCTGCTTTAAGGGGTGGGAAAGGAGGAAAGGGGTGGTTCATCGAAATCTCATGTAGACAGTGACCTTCCTGTTGTTTCGAAAGTCAAGTATGCAAAAAGATAAATTATTTGTAATACAGCTCGAGTTGGCAACCTAAAGAGTGATATTTAGGGCCATTTTTGATTGGTGGCATTATCAAACGTCTTCCGTTACCCCCTGTATATCAAAATATACACATTTCATACAATACATATCGATCATGCGCCAATATTGTACACGCGTCGCCCGAGCCGGCGAGCTCCAATGCCAACTAACTGAGTTATCGGGAAAACCTTTTACGTACGTAGCCCGGCCATAACGCTTTTTTTATGCGTCATTTTTACGCCCCGCGACCCTAACAAAAAAGCTGTTTACGTCGTAAACGTAAAAGAAACATAATTTCAAAGAAACTGCGTTAAAAGTAAACGTTTAATGTATTTAATTCAAACTACAGCCAAAACATGGATGAGAGAACTGAGCGATAATGAACTTGCAAACATTATGAAGACAATTTAAGACAACCACAAAAAAGTGCAGGTCGCCTCAGAACAGGAAACAACTGAATTTGAATTCTACTGAAATGTAAAATAAAAAAAAATGTTTGCAAATTTCTATATAATTTTGACATTTTAAGGTAAGGTATAAATATAAAAAAAAATTCTTGTATATTATAGAATTGTTTTCACAGTCCTCCTCACTAGATCCTGTGCTGAGGCGAACTAAGTTTTGAATAAGGGGGTTTCAGCGACTTCAAGGTTTGGGTTGGGCATTTCCAGCAACTTCTATGACGTTGTTTTAAGAATACGAGTCAGTTCTTCTTCTGTTAATTCCTTAAGCCAAGTTTTGCTGGATTAATCGTGGAGTTGGTTGTATAATTTAACAGCTGTAAATTCAGATCGCCTTGTCCAAAAGTAGTATTACAATTAAGTACATTTAGCATGTCTAGTTGCTTTGCTCTGAGTATGAGGAGTGATAGCAATTTGTCCTTGTTGAGATGATGAACCCGAATATTTTTGGCAAAGATTTTTTGTACACCTACCTATTTATTCACCTATTTTTGTACCTACTCTATTTTTTTTCATCAAATACATTTACGTTATTTCATTTATTTTACGTGCAAATATATACCTACTCTATTTTATTTCATTTAAATTACATGCAAATACATACCTACTCTACGTTATTTCATTTATTTTACGTGCAAATATATACCTACTCTATTTTATTTCATTTAAATTACATGCAAATACATACCTACTCTACGTTATTTCATTTATTTTACGTGCAAATATATACCTACTCTATTTTATTTCATTTAAATTACATGCAAATACATACCTACTCTACGTTATTTCATTTATTTTACGTGCAAATATATACCTACTCTATTTTATTTCATTTAAATTACATACAAATACATACCTACTCTACGTTATTTCATTTATTTTACGTGCAAATATATACCTACTCTATTTTATTTCATTTAAATTACATTCAAATACATACCTACTCTACGTTATTTCATTTATTTTACGTGCAAATATATACCTACTCTATTTTATTTCATTTAAATTACATTCAAATACATACCTACTCTACGTTATTTCATTTATTTTACGTGCAAATATATACCTACTCTATTTTATTTCATTTAGATTACATGCAAATACATACCTACTCTACGTTATTTCATTTATTTTACGTGCAAATATATACCTACTCTATTTTATTTCATTTAAATTACATGCAAATACATACCTACTCTACGTTATTTCATTTATTTTACGTGCAAATATATACCTACTCTATTTTATTTCATTTAAATTACATGCAAATACATACCTACTCTACGTTATTTCATTTATTTTACGTGCAAATATATACCTACTCTATTTTATTTCATTTAAATTACATGCAAATACATACCTACTCTACGTTATTTCATTTATTTTACGTGCAAATATATACCTACTCTATTTTATTTCTTTTAAATTACATGCAAATACATACCTACTCTACGTTATTTCATTTATTTTACGTGCAAATATATACCTACTCTATTTTATTTCATTTAAATTACATACAAATACATCCATACTCTACGTTATTTCATTTATTTTACGTGCAAATATATACGTACTCTATGTGTATTATGTATCATGTAGATCAGGCTATTACTATTTAAAAAAAAAGTAGTATCTACAAATTAAAAACCTTTCCCTTTGTAACTTCTCTGTGGCATGCACTTATACATTATTATACCTTCATATATATTATAAATATGTTACACTTATATACCAACTATGCATCATGTTATTTTTTTTAAGTTCTGTACACATAATCATTTTAATGTTAAAATATGTAAAAGCCCTTTGGGGCGTTAATGAATAAAGAAATAAAAAATAAATAAATGTTATTTAATTTAAATTGCATTTAAAATAACACAAAATTTCCAATAAATACGTAAAAAAATATCTTTACAAAATTATGTTTGCCTTGTAAACCGAGAACACCAGGGACTTTGCATCATCCCATAAAATCCCGACTCGGAATGTACACAATGTATGTCATATTTAAAGAGGAGGGAGGGGGAATGGGATATGGTGATAACTTGCTTAGTTTACTGTGTTTTTCTCCCTAAACATCCGAAGAGCTAAAGACGCAAATGTTTGTCCTCTTTACTTCTCAAATCGAAAAAGTTTCGGAATAAAGCGCGGATTTCATCCCCTACTTGTTTACCCTAGAAAATGCTTGCAGAATCGAATCGAAGAACTTGACATATTCCAGTTTATTTAAAAAAAAAAAAATCATAATCCACCAAGTTAAACAACCGTACATTGTAAAAACAACAATTTTGTAAAAATATACATATAATTATTGCTAATTATTATCATTGAAGGTATTGAGGAAGGGGAGGAGATGGGAGAGAGGAAGGTGGGGAAGTATTTAACTATTCAGATCTGGTCACCACACGCAACGTTTCAATTCTGAATGGTGCTCTTTCACCAGGGCGATACTAACAGTATCTACCACTCTGGAACATGTCTCAAATGTACTATATATTATTTTTAATGAGTAAATTATGAAATGGCACAATTTAATCAAATAAAATTTTACTTGCGCACGCAGGGATTTAAATTCGTGACCTCCGGATTCGTATCCAAGGATCGTAACCACTCAGGTTGTGATAGGGAAGATTTCTCTGAGGGGCCTGGTGTAGTAAATGAATAAAGCAGCGCCAGGGTAGGTGCTCGCTACTGGCGACGCGGCATCCAATGACAGAGAACCAACTTAGAATTCAATATAAATACTGCAACGATCCGAGCTAGTGTAAGGATAATCATTCTTTCCTGGTTGCCTGCAAATGAACATCTTGAATATTGCTCCTGCGTTCGCCCCCACATTCATTGAACATTACGTAGTAGCTGAAGTACCCGGCGTTGTCCGGGGTTATTAATAGTTTGGGGTAAAGTTCTACTCCTACTCCCACTCCTACTCTTACTCCTCTTCCTCTTCCTACTCCTACATTTAATCTGGGTCTCTTCAAGGCCCGTATTTAAAAATCCTTTCATATGCCCCCTCCTTAACCCGCCTCACACCTTTGTCCAACTGGGTAATGATATAGTTCCCCTATAAATTAACTAACCATAGGCAGAAAAGGCGGATCGCCAAACATATCGATCTTGCATACACTTCTTGCTTCATGTACATTCATAAATCCGACTCCAGTACAAGTTCTTCTGTATGCACTATAAAAATACAAGGGCACGCCAGGTATCACAATTCTCCACACAAAGCTCTTCCTTGTGGCCCGGTACATACGAATTGTTTTTTTTCATACAATTTTATAGATTCTAAAATACATTATAGAAATCGAACAATAGTTAAATAAATATTTGATAACCTAGAAATAACGTTATTGCTTTTTTGATCATATCAAAGGGAATTCCCCGAAAAAGGGATATATTCAACAAGACCTTATCCCGTAACATTGAATAAAATACAAATATTCTTTGTATCCGCCTAATAAGTCAATTGAAATGTCCACAGAACTCCCCAACCTCAATCCAATAAGGAACTCCAGTGAAAAATATAATCCCTTTAAAATATATATTCATATGGATCAACAAACGCCGATTGTGAATATATAACTTTTATTATACATAATCACACATATAAGAAACACTAGATCAAAAACACATACAACAAGGAACCACAAACACAACATTTGTACAAAAAAACTTCTTATACTATGGTACTAAACTCTACAACAAAATCCCACTTTTCTTTAAAAATCACAACAGCCATAATAAATTTAGAAATCAAATAAAACACTGAATTAGTTACATAGGTAGATCTGAAATAGAAAATATATTAACATTAAATACAGATTAACACAAAAACCACTCAACTGCACTTAAACACCTCACCCAACAATTATTTTTTTTTTGCATCAATTTAATTTAATGTAATTTAATAATTTGTAAATGAAATCCTCAGCACGAGAAATCCCAGAGAGGATATCATTATTTATTATTTTGTTGAAAAAGATGATAATACATTATTATTATTATTATCATTATTGTACGTAGAATTTATAAATCATTATTTAAAAGTGAATAAAAAATCACCTCATCAAAACACCTTGTTATATTGGTACCATTGCATTTCGAATATCTGACGTCACGTGCACATTCTGTTTTTGGATTAGCATAAATATTTTTATTTTTCGATTTTATTTTGCATTTTAAATATATATATTTTTTTTTAGTTTTGGCGAAATTTAAACTTAATTTGGGTGACTAAGCTCTAGCTTGTTGTTAAGTATAAAAAATAATTATTGAAAGAAATTAGAGTATTCATGAGCAAACCAATTTTCAATACGGATATTATGATAATATTAGTGCTCAATACTATTATTATTCTTTGAGTTAAAATTTATAAAATGAACAATTTTACTAATTATCTATAGTTATGGTTTACTATGAATAGTATACGGTTAAACTCATCCTTGTTTTGACATTTGACATTCTAACCGTCCATAGATTTGGAACGATCTGATGGGCTTTGAAAAATATTTAAACTAGTAAAACTAACTTTAGAAAAAAAAACGAAATATACTGGTATTTAAGTTTGAATGTCATCATTAATTTTTTAAAAATGGACTGGTGTTCCTTATTGAAAGTTCATAGACGATAGTGAAGAAAAGTCACAGAAAAATGGATTGTACCACAAGAGGAGAGCTGATCAGGACGTTATGGCCTATTCTGGACCTTGCGCTCTGATCCACTGAGTGGATCGTTCCGTCTTTTGGGTAGCTGTGGCTCAGTGTATTAGAGGAGTTTAGTTTCCGAAGTGACTTCCTTCGTCAGGACTATATTAAGATTGAAGAAGTGAGGGTACTTCCGAAACTGATCGATCATTATATTGAATTGAAGTGATTTAAAACAAATATATGTTTTTATATTATAAAAGGATTTATAGCAAGCCACAAAGCAAAAGCTTTCATGAACGTGGTTTTTTTTAATGTTTCCTTTTTCTTGGGGTAGGCACAACTTTTGAGCTTTTATGGACTGCACGCCACTGGTTATCATCTGTAGTGGAGGAGCTTTGATATGAAGAAGAGAGAGAGATAGAGCGAGAGGATGCTTAGAGTAATGAAACACGATAAGGAAAAATTACAGTACCAAAAAGACAATAATTCTCATATTTTTATTTTATTATTATTTTATTTTACATAATCTATATTTAATACCCGAAATAAAAAAAAAATTATCATTGAAGAAGATAATATTAACACATCCCAAATGAACCACGAAACCGAAAAAACAACAGAAATTAAATTTCAGCCGCATCTGGGACTCGAACCCAGGACCTCTACCTATCCGGGGTAACCGCTTAACCAACTTAGTTAATGAGACCAGTTCAATTTACGCCATTTACACCGATATCATACTTCATGTTCAAGATTTGTTAATATTATCCTCCATTTTTATAAATCCCATATTATTGGCTGCTATGCTTTCCTTAATATTATCTTTTTCAATGATTAAAATATTACAATGACGTTTACAAACTTCAATAAGTTATAAAAAATAAATTGAATTAAAAAAAAATGTTGCCAAAGCTATTTTTTTAATAACAATTTAAACATTTAAATTCCCCGTCCCAGAAACGGAATTTATATCAGGTAATCCCGGTTTTGAAAAAAAAAAACTCCCGGGATTGAAAGTCCTAATAGGGACGCCCACAGGCACCATGTAGATCCGAATAAAACACGGGGAAGATCGTAAGATTACTTGAGAACATGTGATTTTTCTTTCCCCGACCATCTGTGAGGTCATGTGATGCTAAATAAATAATTTATTTAATAATAATAATAATAATTGGATAATATATTACTTCCTGTTTTTTATCTAATTATGTACAAACAGATACAAAAAAAACATACTTACCTGGCAGGTCGATTCGATGGACACAGGTTTATTAGAAAATTTAAAAAAAATTAGGCTTAGAGATCATACGATTTTTATTGCTATTTAGTTCGTATTTATTTGAAATATTTACAAGTTTTAGGACTGGAGAATATTTATAAAATGACCCTGAAAAACGTAAGAAGTTTTAATAGATATTTGCATTTAATCGGCTACTATTACCTGAGGCAGCACCGAAATAATTAATCACCTTCCAGAATAAGGTAAATTGGTCCAAAAATAACCCAAGCTATCTAAATATAGTTAATTGATTTTCAAATAGGGAATAATTCTGGGTTTTCAAGTTATTAAAGGCACCTACGCATAATTGAAAGAGATTCTTCTAGTAAATTACGTAAATTCAAAAAATACCTATCGCTGTTTTTATTTAATTTTTAATTTTATGATTTTATGAATACAAACAAACAAAATATATTTTATACTTCTCGAGGTGAAATAAGTTTTTTTCTGAAAGTGAAGGACTTAAGTAGATTATTTTCAGAATAAACGAGATCTCTGAGGCTTATGTGTGTTAGAATCTATTAAGAAAAAAATACATAATCGAAGAGTTTTCATTGTATATAATTATAATAAAAGATTGAAAAGAAATACGTTAATTAGGTGAAAAATGTTTTCTAACTTATCTTAACTTATTGGAATATCCTAATGAAACTTATAAATCTCTTTGTAATATTTAATTATTGAAGAAGATAATATTAATAAATTAAAAATTAAAAATTAAATACGACACCGAAGAAAACCACAGAAAATAAAGAGGTATCTTGGAATCAAACCCAGGACCTCTGTCTTACCGGGACAACTTTCTGCCACAACCAATGAGACCAGTTTATTTTACATTATTTTTATCGATATCGTGTTTCAAATTTAAGACTATCTTTATGTATGACTGCAAGGTTCTACCGGAATATATTTTCAATCTATATAGTGTCATAGATATACCTATCAAATTCATTAAATTTTTCTTCTCCGGTGATTTATTTTTCCATTATAAAATTAAGGAAGGGATTTGTTAATGCGGGCTTTGAAGAGGCCCGGATTAAATGTTGCAGGAAAGACAGATGCCGGCACCTCATTCCACATACGAGCCAATTTACACAAAAACGAGTCGGCGAAACGACCCGTTCTCATGAATTGTTTTCATTGAGTTTCGCGGAAGTGAATCGGCGTGGAGGGGTCCTTTGAGCAGGCTCTATTGAAATATCTGTAGAACAGACTCAGCATACCTACATTGCGTCCGATGGCAGTCGGTCTGTTAACAACGCGTTTTCAACCAGACGAACCGCCCTCCTTTGCACAGAATCAAGCAGATTTTTCAAGCATTTGGGAGCTCTAGCCCAGAGGTGATTTCCGAATTTAACTTACTTGTGATTCGTATATGATTTCTAGACTACGCTTGCCAAGCGAATTTTATACCTATTACCAACCTATATTCGTGGTGACATAATACATAGTGCGGAGTAATATTTTTGGCGTGTATATTCCCCTAAAGGCCGGTTTTATAACCATCCGTTCGTAACGCTTGATACCATTTTTAACTAACATTTGGTCTACCGCCCAATTTCGCCATTTTGTAAACGTTCATCAGATTACCGGTCGTTTGACAGCTGTCAGTTGTTGCCCGACGATCGCTCATTTGAAACCGTGCTCTTTTCATTTAAAAGACAATATATAATTTGCTATTGTGAAATGTATTTCTCATCGACGAGTGAAAGTGATAACGGTCCGTTAAGGAAAAACGGTTGGTTACGTAACAGAAATTTGGTAGTTCTTTTATAAAACTGGCTCTTAATCTCTATAAAACTAATTGTTTTTACTTATTTTAATGGCTTCCTAAACTGGCTAAATAATGAGAAAAATCCACCCGGATCGCTGCGGAAGAAACGACGCCGGAGGTGACGTTTTTAGTTGATCCATCACCGTAACCACACGGGAAAAGATATCTCCCAAACCACTGCAGTTTTTGCTTATTAGAATTACTTGTTATTATTTCATGAATATTCTATGACACGAAGGCTTTTTACAAAAGAAAAGAAAAAAAACTTTAAAAGGTGGATTGGACCAATTTGTGCCGATTGCTTTGGGAATATCACAAGGCACGTTTACTTCTAGGCCTATCCTATCCCACTGAACAAATTATCCCTAGAAAGAATCTCAATACCTGTATGAAAATGTTCACATACCTTTTTGCGGAGAACATTTAATGCAAAGAAGTGTGCTTCATTTGCCAGATAAATATTAAACATAAGAAAGAAATATAATCTTCTTCTCCTACCTATATACTCGTATAGGGAAGAGTGTCTGTTGCTTTATTTAAAAAAAAACTTACAATTTTATTCCAAGGGGAGGCTAGTAGGGGTAGGGGTAGGACAGGGGTAGGACAGGTGTAGGGATATGGGTAGGGGTAGGGGTAGGACAGGGGTAGGACAGGTGTAGGGATATGGGTAGGGGTAAGGATAGGGGTAGGGGTAGGGTTAGGGGTAGGGGTAGGGGTAGGGGTAGGGGTAGGGGTAGGGGTAGGGGTAGGGGTAGGGGTAGGAGTAGGGGTACGTGCTCGTGTAGGTGTAGGTGTAGGTGTAGGGGTAGGGGTTGGGTTAGGGGTAGGGACGAGAAACAAATTAATTGGGATCAAAAGAGGAAGGTTGGGAATTTATTTATTATTCATTCAAAATTATCACTATACAAGGCTAATGTCACTTCAAGAAACATTTTAATTCAGAATTAAGGATTTATTGCAGCGCGACAATAGGAATGTTTTCTGTTTTTTACGTAGTAAATAACTATAATTAAAATGTATCCTTTTAAAAATCACAGTAATTAACGTTGTGGTGAAGAAAAGTGTAAATATTATGATAAACTTACAGATGATAGATAAATCACTATCTGTATTAATTCGTAAACATTTAAAGAGGGGCGCTCAAAAATACATGTAGGGGTAGGGGTAGGAGTAGGAGTAGGGGTATTGGTAAGGATAGGGGAAGGGGTAGGGGTAGGGATACTGGTACGGGTACGGGTTGGCGTCGGTGTACGTGTTGGTGTAGGCGTAGGTGTAGGGCTAGGGGTTGGGGTAGGGTAGGGGGTAGTAAATTATTCATAACCCTGGGCAACGCCGAGTACATAAGGTAGTATTAAATAAAGAAATTAGAAAGAAATTGAATATAAATAAGGAATAGAATAAAATAATCGTTTTGACTATAACAAAAAAATATATGCATAAAAATAGCGTAATGCTTTCTAATCAGAGTAAGTGGCATTTCTTTAAATTTTAACGGGCCACCCTCTTAGCACATTCCAATATATCGGAAAAACGGTTTTAAATAATTGTTTTTTCGTATATAATTATTTGAGATGTATTCAAATTTGATATTTTCGAAGAAATATTACTTTAAATTTTTAATTTCAGAAGAAATACTACTTTTAATTTTAAATTTCTGAAAAAAATTTAATTTTTTCTTGAAATTTGAAATTTATGAAGAAATATCACTTTGTTAAAAATCTGGATTTTTTCCGGATATCCGAAACGGCTCCGGATTCGCAAATTCTTCCGGAAAGTATGTTGGAAGTGAAAATCGATCTAAATAGTGTATTTCCGAGACCATCGACCATTAGTCAAAGCCGTTACCACCTAACCACAACGGTCGTTTTTGGTCAGTATCACAGATTACCTTAAAAAATATCGCACCTTTATGATTTATTCGCACAAAATGTAGTTTACTTTTATCAGATTATGAAATAACGAACCTGTCAAAAACGGCCAAATTTACGATTCACAAAGTGACGTAGATTTTCGTTAAAAATAAACTCTTAATATTGTGACAGCGGAGTATTATTTTGTAATCCAAAGGGTTTATGCTATCCTCGCTGTATTGATTACAGAGTGTGCCCACGCACTGAAATATCAAACACTAGATGGTTCACTCTAAAAAGCGATAAGTGGGCACAATGTAACTATTTACTTGTAATTTTTTTATAATATAAACGCATAAATTTGTTACGAACCGCTTTTATTTAATACAATAATCGACCGATTTAGAAAGTACCCTTCCTTCCTCAGGACTATACTAAGATACATAATAATGACAGACATACATGCATATTTAGGTGTTGGAGTGGGAGCCGACCAAAGGGGAAGGGGTAATTAGGGGGTTTTCTGAAGGAACAAAGCGATTAACTGGAAAAATATCTAAAAAGGGACTGTATGATATAATCACCACTTTATTAATATATACATATGAAAATGTTTCGAAAGCGATGCTTTCCTCATCGGGAATATGGCTATTTTCAAAATAAATTTTGATTATCAATTATATTTAATTAACTATTTATATTAATTTATCATATATTACATTTTTAAGCATTCGTATATCATCTGTTTACATTACAGGCTGTTGCATAGACATTTACAAATAATATTGAAAAGGTACATATGTATTATAATAGATAATACAAAAAGAAACAACACAATTTTATTATTTCTTTTTATATTATCTATTATAATACATATGTACCCTTTCAATATTATTTGTATATGTTTATGTAAAAGCCTGTAATGGGCATAAATAAATAAAAAGGTCATTGCTTCCGGAGCCTGAAGTGCAGCTGGTTTCAGCAGTGCATCTAGAAATCAGATAAAGTTAAAATTGCATTTTATTTTATATAAAATCTCTTCACTTAAATAAATATAATATATTAGAATTAATATTAAGGGATTTTCTAATTTCCAGTGCTTCTAAATTATCTAATTTTTTCCTTTATTTAGTGATCGGTGAAGAATTTTAACTCCTTTATCTTTATTAAAAATATGATCGATTGATATGTAATTTTTTTGATGCTGACGTATTGCCCATCTCACTAGGTGTGAAACGCCTGTATTGAAATGGCAATTTACAGGAGTGGTTGTTCAGCCAGATTATTTCACACATATTATGAAAATGAAAAAAAAATAGATTACAATTTAGTAATTTAAAAAAAAACATTTTTAAGACATGCCATAAAATTATTAAGTTAAACAGAAAGCTAAAGCTAGCTTTCTCTCTACCTAAAACATATATCTGACCATAAAAGAAAAGGACACAGAATGAGCTGTATACGGACTGTCATTTGGTGGCATATATGACACAACGTGACTTTAATAATGTTTTGGTTATGCGTTTTGTATTTATTTTTTGTTTTTTGTTAACTATACAGGGTCCGCAGACACTTTAATAGTACACAACTGCTGATCCTGCACAAATGGCAAATGCGGCCCACTGTAATGAATTTGACAGCCACCCCTGGTCGGGAGCTCCAAAATATCTGAAAAAAAAAACATTTGACTCCGTGCAGAAATGGGCGGTCCGTTTGATAGATTCGCCTATCTTAACAAACGGATTGCAATCTTTGGAGCACAGATTTCAGGCTGGAATGCTGTCCTTGTTCTACCGGTATTTTAATGGAAGATGTTCTGAGGAACTAGTGTCATTGATCCCCTTGGAACCGGCACACAGTTGGTTTTTTGTTTTTGTGCTCGGCTGTGGAAGGGTTTACCTCTGGGTTTCATCTCTCCTAGAACATGAATATCTTCAAGACCCAGGTTCACTTACACCTATCCTCCAAAATACCCTCTACGCAGGATCCCCAAAGATGACAGTGAGGAGTAACTGTAAAAAAATCTCTCCGTTTATGTCATATTTGGGGATGCTGTATTGAGGGTTTGAATTAGGGAAACCAAGAACTGAATATGGGTTCGAAGATAAATAATTCCGGAACCAAGCTATTTCTCAAAAGACTCAGTCTTAAAAACGACCTGTTCTCATGCGACAAGCGTCAACTGTGTAAAAATGTTGGGTATACGTTTAACGTTTCTCCCACCGGTACCGAGGGGATCAATTTCCGTAGTTCTTCGGTGTACCGTCCATTGAAATACCGGGAGAATAGGGACAGTACTCCTAATTGATGTTCAACTAGAACTACTCGATCTAAAATATTATTCAATTACCACAATCATATCAGAACTGAGTCATTCATAAATTCTCTTCTACCTAGACTTCACGCAGAAGGTAATACTTTTTCAGACATAGTAGATATGTTCAACTGTTCGGAATACAAATACAAAAATACGATTATTGCATACATCCTCAACAATTATTAATAATATATGTGTCTAGAGTATAAGTATCAGTGAATGTGCGGTGTGTTTTGTATATTCACCTCTGTTGCCAATTATTTGGAATGGTACTTACACGATGTTATTGCTGAATTTGTTTGTGGGACAAATTAAATATTTAGTTGCTGTATTTCGTGAAGGCTATCTATTCTATTAACTGTTTTTGTAATATATATCAAATTTAATAATGTTATTTATTATTAAGTTCTGCAAGTATTTTTAGTTCGTATTATTGTGACAGCTGTTTCGGCGTTTAAGGCCATTTACAAATTGCGGTTTCCACATTGTAACGACTTATTTATATAATTTTATTCACTCCCACCCAATTCTAATTTGGACGGTTTTTTTTAAATAATGATCTAATATCGTTAAAACCGATTTAGTTAGTAAATAATTAAAATTCTCTATTCTGTGAGGTTTTTACATGTATAATGTGTTTCCCCGTAATTGCTTTATTTAAATGTGTTATATTATTTTGATAATGTGAACATACTAAGAAGCGGTGAATATATAATTTACCTTGCTTTATTAATTAATGTTACATTACGAACATTCGTACATTTATTAATTTCTAATTGTTCAAATAAATTTAATCTAAGACCCTTTCTTTTTATTTGTAACATTATTAAATTTGAAAAAAAAAACTATCAATTCTATCGATGAACCTACTGTGATGTGTTTTGCACCTGAGTCACTATTGTAATTTGATTTTTATAACAAAATATGTAAAAACCCATATACAATATAATAAATAAATAAATCCAGTAAATTTGCACTTTTATAACGGTAGAAAATACTCACAGGATCGTCATGTCGAAACACTACTTCATTAATAAACAAGGGGTTCTTTAATTTTAAATGGCTGAATGTATGCATATGTGACCAGATCTTAATAATCATGTACTTTCCAATATTCTTCTTTCACTCCCTTTTTATCCCTCAAGTGTGGTGGTATAGTTCAACCGACTCCGGGGAGTTATCTCAGTGTAATATCGCACAAAGTATAGTCATTTCGATACAACGTATAACAATCTAGCTAATTTTATATCCACCAGTGCTTTGTTTATCAGTTGAGTGGAACTATAAGTGTATAAAGTACTCGTGTGTTGGCTGGTTATGTTAGGTTAGGTTAGGTTAGACTTCCTCACGACACGACATTATTCCAACTTATCGCGAAATCGGCCGCACACGCAAGTGTTAACTGTTCACCCGAGTACCCGGTGAGTTCAATAGCTTAATTGAAAATTCTAAGCCTTTTTCAGAAAAAAATACATAAAAGAAAAATACATAGAAATGTTGAAGGAGATGGGGTAGATAAAGGTTTAAATTTTCAGGGTATCCAGCCACTAAAATGATTCACACAAAATATAGGAATGATAGTGCCAATATTTCAAAATAAATATGGTCAACGAACCCTTGAATACATTGTAGCATTTATATTTAACAAGTTGTCATACGAATTTAAAAACAATTGCTCTATGACGAAATTCTCACTGATGTTGAAGTATTGGCTTTTGGAAAATAGCCTTGTGTATTGATGGTAACACATGTAAAAGTCTTCTTGGATGTATAGCTCCTTGATATCTGCTGTATTTACGCTATTTTGCTCTTTCTTTCATTGTCTATTGAACAAATATGATGGTCTCCTTGATAGCTACGGGAATCTTTAAAATTATTTAAGTGTTACTATTATATTAAGTTTATCCTCACTGTAACAAAACTGTTCTGCTGTTTTGTTTTATTTTTTTATTTCTTAATCTGTTTATTATTTGCTGATATTTTTATAAAAGTAATGCTTTTATAATATTATTTTAATCGATATTATGAACTAGGACTATAGTATCTCTATAAAAAAATACTCTCATGTTGCATTCATATATTTTTTTATCTTGTGTACATTGATCACAACATGCATGCACCTAAATTCTTCAAATTTTGCACTACATTTGTATGATGATTGTTATTTATTGTTGTATTATATAATATTGTTGAACTAAACTCCCGCTGACAATCTACTTGCATTGGCTTAGCGGGTACAAGTTGCCGTTGTATGTAATCAACTCGTAAATAAAAATAAAATAAAAAGCACGACTTTTAAAAATACTATGCAGTTTTAGTCTCTGATTTTAATATCGTTACTGACGTTATTGTATGCATGTTATTTTTTTTATGTTCTTATTGAGTTAGTTTACATTACATTGTATGTACATATACTAACATGTACATGCTTACATAATATTAGATTTTTACAGCAAGCATAACTATTTTTTTTAAATACATTAATTCCTACAGACATCTCATCATACATTCTCAGTCCTCTATACATTGAGCAGTTCTTTGACTCTGTTTTTCTTATACGAGTATGTGGAAATCTAATTCTATTCACGTTTCTGGTTTCATAATCTATCTTCTTCCATCTTCTTTTCTTCTTCTATAATATAAAGAAGAATGTCCCGACCGGTGACTGTTTGTTTTGTATACAAATCCACAGTTTTATTCCGAGCGTGATGAAGTTTTGCACACTTGACCTTCGAAACAAGAGAAAGTTTATTGTCTACATGTTATTTCTAAAAACCTCCCCTCATCCCCATTTCCCACCCCGTAAAGTAGAATTTTGGTACTTCTTGCTGAAAATTTGCACGTTTGACATTCAAAATAAGAGGAAAATTGCTGGATAGGGGTAACACAACATTCGTAAGCCCGGGCAATGCCGAGTACTTCCAGCTAGTTATTTTAATTTTCATTGAAAACAATTTCAATAATAAAATATTTTTTGGATATATTATATATATATGATAGGTCCGAGAACAGGGCCTTGCGGTACTCCAAAGGAAATCTTTAATGGCTTGAATTTATTCAAAACTTTTGCGGTTTGGTAATCAAATAATAACGTTAGAACCCTTTTCATGCCGTTTTCTCATTTAATTTTTTGGAAGATTTCTATTAACGACGTCCCTTTCTATAGTTTCTTTGGCTGTTCAAGGAAATCACGGTGACGTACGTAATTTTATCTGAATCCTGTTTCTAATCTCCAAGACTAGATTGATATCAACATTTCATTTTTGCTAGAATGGGGAATCCTGTTATCTATTGCCAGTAGTACATCCGTGAGCACATGTGTGGGTATATTTGTTGATCAGATTGTATTTCTATTTTTATGTGATACCATACAAGAGTTCCAACTGCTTTTTTTTCAATGCTTGCTGCAAGGATCGCTGGTAATTTGCAAGTAATTTTTAATTTCAGAGGTTTTGGCAAAGATAATGTAGCACAAACTTGTAATAATTTATTTAAGGCTAACACAAGTTCCACTATGGACCTACGTGGCGTAGTGGTTATGTAATATGTTGTAATATGCAAGCACTGAACAACCATAAATTCATTTGAATTATATTCTTTTTAAATATGACAACACTAAAAGATAAAAGACGATCAGCCTGCCCTCTTTTGTTTGCAAAACAAAATCTTCATTCGCTTTCCTGCGTCTTGCTGAATCGGACGTGTTGTACAATATACTAGTGACTTGTTGATTCGCATATTACAATCACTCCTAGTTATTAATTTTACCTTCTGAACTTTGTACGCGTTGAGAAATAAATCAATCAAATGGTGACCCTTCTTTTATTAATATCTCCGCGACAAACTTTAACGAAAGCGCTTGGTAAGTATCGTGATTAATTAATTAACTAATTAACCGTTACACCCCATTAAACCATTTTATCGTTAAATTGGTGACCACCGCTTATCAAAAAAGGCCAATGGCCTAAAAGAGAGATGGTATCGTACGCTGAAAGCATCTCTTATGGCGAGTGGCGAGCCGAACTAGTTGAAAAATCTCCCACTGATCCTAGTTGGATTGAGATTTACAGTTCGAGAAGATCTATAATGTTCCCCTGCTGAACTCACCAGGTAGAACATTAAGATTACCTAGCGATTTCCTCATCGAAACGCATAGAGAAGAACCTGATACCTACGTCGATCGATTGCAGAGAAAATTTGAAAATATCAAGCCAGCACCTGCCAGCGCTCATGGATCAAGAAAGTGCTTCGTACATAAAGACTTAGTTCAGACTACCCACGTCTTTCTGAGAACAGACAGTGGAAGAAAACCCCTTCAAAACCCTTATGAAGGTCCTTACAAGGTAGAAGAACGCGATGAGAAGACTTTTGTCATCAGCGTAAATGGAAAGCCTAAACGTGTCTCCATAGACCGACTTAAACCTGCTTTCATACCTGTAGAAGATAACGTGCCAGCTTACGCATCTGTCCAGGAACCACTCCCAGAAATCAAGAGAACAAGATCTGGTCGCAGAGTACATTTTCCCGACAGATACCTGTCGTAACGCAATTAATGTGGCAAATAAAACTAATTATTTTCTTTCTACAAAACCATATTAAGCTAAAAAGAAATAAAAAATAATGTTTAAAGAACATATTCAAGTCATAGCTAACCATGTATTTTTTTAAGTTACTGATACTAAAGTTTACAATCTTTGTATGAAATTTTGAACTCTAGTATTATTGTTATTTAACTTTTATTTAAAAACATAGCGCAGAGGCACTATGTATAAAAAATAAATCTCGGTTATCGAAGAGATGAACCGGTGTAATAATGAAAAGTTTTCATTTTTAAAAAAACATGTAAACCATGTGACTAGTTTTAAGAAAAGTTCAAATGTCTTTATTAAGATAATATAAATCATGTAACTAGCTATAGTAATTTTAACATTACACAATATCTTAAAATAAATATAGAAAATATATCTTATATTAAATATAATCGCATAAAGATATCTGTTACCAAATGAACATACTAATGTGTCTTATGTTGGCCATATAATCAACATAACACATATTAAGGTTATTACTATTAAGGTTATTATTGTTTACCTTTAATTATCTACATGTTAATTAAGATTATTGTTTACCTTTAATTATCTACATACTAATTAAGATTATTGTTTACTGACATACACACACTCCTACCGAAGTGTAGGTTAACAAATAAATTAAAAACATGTAACTTTTAAACATGAATTTATTAATAAGAGAATCCTTCATATTCCAGTGATAAGAAAATCACTTCGTATGAATAATTTCAAATACTTCTGTATTACATTTAGCAGATATATGTACATTGTAATTAAGCTTAAATAGTCTGAATTAACGATTTGAATTCAATCATAATTCACTTGATTCTTTTCTTTGCTCAAAGCAAAATATGTTTATTTAAGGAAGTAGCTTAAGTACTTTTATTTAAACTAATAATTTTATATACTAATAATACATTTTAAGGTGACTTATAAAAATGATGATGCATTTTAAAATAATTTTTACTTCATCTTTAAATAATTTTTACCTAAAGATAAAAATATGTTGAATGCGATTATCTTAACTTATTTGCAATATGCAAATTCAGCGCAATTATTTTAATTTACTTTAATCTTGTTAAGACATTATTCTAAAAATAACTTTATTTTTATTAATATACATCAAAGATAATTGTAAGAATACTTAAGGAAATTTATAATGTTACATCCATATTTTACAATTACATAATTTTAATTTTATGTCGTTTAAAAAACTGGGTGGGAGGTATGTAATATGCAAGCACTGAACAACCATAAATTCATTTGAATTATATTCTTTTTAAATATGACAACACTAAAAGATAAAAGACGATCAGTCTGCCCTCTTTTGTTTGCAAAACAAAATCTTCATTCGCTTTCCTGCGTCTTTGCTGAATCGGACGTGTTCTACGACCATACTAGTGACATTACGACTCGCATATTACAATCGATCCTAATTATTAAATTTGCCTTCTGAACTTTGGCCGCGCGTTTGAGAAATAAATCAATCAAATGGGTGACCCTTCTTTTTTATTAGCTGCGACAAACTTTAACGAAAGCGCTTGGTAAGTATCGTGATTAATTAATTAACTAATTAACCGTTACACTATTAAATCATTTTATCGTTAAATTGAAATAACGTTTAATCGTTGAATCTTTTATCGTTAAATTGGTGACCCCGACGTGATCGTATTAAGATCGATTGTATTATTGATCGTGTATTAAGGTAATTAAATCCTTTTATCGTTAAATTGGTGACCCCGAATAAACACGCGAAGAAGTCGAACGATTCAGTGAGATTCAGGAACGCGGATCCTGAGGCTTTCTACTGGTAAGTCCATTTTTAATTAATAATCATTAATAATTGTTAAAAAATAAATAATATCTAGCCTCAGTAATTTTAAAAAATACGCCTCGCGTATACTGGGATTACTACGGTAATTTCAACCAACACGTGGAATTGGTTAGAAGCTACATCGGAACGAATAATATCATAATCCATAATTAAATATGCAATCCACAAATATGTCTTGATTTTTATCGAATAATAACAAACTATTATTTCACAGCATTGATTTTATTACATTATTTATCGTATTCCTAAATGAATTACGTAAAATCTACCACAAATCAATCAACACGTACTCAAAATAAAAACGTATGTAAAAGGTCTCTAAAATATTACCACTTAACGAAATAGCGACTTAATTAAACATTCTTCTATTCATTATTTTTTAAAAAAAGAACTAATCTCTTTTTTACACTCTATTTCAGCAAAAATTAACCTAAAAAACATCGTGGCACCGCATGGCTGAACAATCGCCGCTGCCGACGGAAAGTTCTAGAAACAACGAATAGCCCGATCGCAGAGCTACATAAGAAGAACATCTACCACGTAAATGTTTAAAAAACAGTTTAATCTATAAGTTTGTTAGATAAATATCAATATTTAGTTTCATTTATTCAATATGTAGTGATCGTTTACTAAACATTTTGCAATTTTAAATGTGTTCCAAAAAAGCATTCTACAAAGAACAATTGAACATCAAGAATATTACAATTCATTTGTTTGTCAAAATTCAAATATTTGTTAGAATTTGTTTCTTTAAACAATTGACAAACAATTTTCAAATATTCTTTTTTCATAACCTATGAAAGATTTCAACCGTTTTTTCATTTTAAAAAACTTTTAGAGATTTAAAATTTTAAATTAATATGAACAACGAATTTAAAATTAAATTATTTTAACATACATTCTAATCTTGACATATTTGTAACATTATCTTGCCATATTTGCCATACTTTTTGCCATATTTACTGCATAAAACTCTGACGGAATTATGTAATGACCAATCGTGAAGAAAAACTCAACGAAGAACCAAGTACAACAAATCTCATCGTAATTCCGAAAGAAGAAGATGGAAGAACTCAACGCATATATATTAACGAAGCCGTAAAATAATCCCGTATCAACGTTGAAGGACGTAATTTCATAATATACACTGATCACAAGCCGATCACCTTTGCCTTTAGCAAGAAACGAGCCCCTAGCTCTCCACGTCAAGAAAGACAGTTGGATTATATCGCACAGTTCTCAACTGATATTAGGCACATCTCTGGACTCCAGAATATAGTAGCTGACACCCTATCCCGCATTGAGGAGATATACTGTCCTACTAAAATTGACCATGGGAAGATGGCAGAAGCGCAGTGTCAAAACGACGAATTTATTAAGGCGAAAGATGACACCGGCCTCTCCCTGCGTCAAATGGTGATACCCGGCACAGACAGATAACTATGGTGTGACATATCAACTGGCCATGTCAGACCTTTTGTTCCAGCTTCCATGCGAACAGAGATGGCGAAAAGCAATCAAAAGCTTCGTCAAACAATGTATTCCTTGCCAGAAAGCGAAAGTCTCAAAACATACAGTAGCTCCACTCTCGACATATGTTTTACCAGAAGACCGCTTCCCTAATCTTCATATCAAATTAGTTGGCCCTCTGACAGCAAGCAACGGTTATCTATACCTGTTGACAATGATCGATAGATTCACCCGCTGACCTGTAGCTGTTCCACTGAAGGACACGTCTGCAGATGCAGTAGCAACCGCACCGATGGACCACTGGTTAGATCGTCACGGTACCCCGGAGACGATTACTACAGACCAGGGACGTCAGTTCGAGAACTTCTTATTTAAGAAGATAACAGATAAATTTGGTATCAAACATACAAGGACCACCGCTTATCAAAAAAGGCCAATGGCCTAATAGAGAGATGGTATCGTACGCTGAAAGCATCTCTTATGGCGAGTGGCGAGCCGAACTAGTTGAAAAATCTCCCACTGATTCTAGTTGGATTGAGATTTACAGTTCGAGAAGATATATAATGTTCCCCTGCTGAACTCACCAGGTAGAACATTAAGATTACCTAGCGATTTCCTCATCGAAACGCATAGAGAAGAACCTGATACCTACGTCGATCGATTGCAGAGAAAATTTGAAAATATCAAGCCAACACCTGCCAGCGCTCAAGGATCAAGAAAGTGCTTCGTACATAAAGACTTAGCTCAGACTACCCACGTCTTTCTGAGAACAGACAGTGGAAGAAAACCCTTCAAAACCCTTATGAAGGTCCTTACAAGGTAGAAGAACGCGATGAGAAGACTTTTGTCATCAGCGTAAATGGAAAGCCTAAACGTGTCTCCATAGACCGACTTAAACCTGCTTTCATACCTGTAGAAGATAACGTGCCAGCTTACGCATCTGTCCAGGAACCACTCCCAGAAATCAAGAGAACAAGATCTGGTCGCAGAGTACATTTTCCCGACAGATACCTGTCGTAACGCAATTAATGTGGCAAATAAAACTAATTATTTTCTTTCTACAAAACCATATTAAGCTAAAAAGAAATAAAAAATAATGTTTAAAGAACATATTCAAGTCATAGCTAACCATGTATTTTTTTTAAGTTACTGATACTAAAGTTTACAATCTTTGTATGAAATTTTGAACTCTAGTATTATTGTTATTTAACTTTTATTTAAAAACATAGCGCAGAGGCACTATGTGTAAAGAAATAAATCTCGGTTATCGAAGAGATGAACCGGTGTAATAATGAAAAGTTTTCATTTTTTAAAAAAACATGTAAACCATGTGACTAGTTTTAAGAAAAGTTCAAATGTCTTTATTAAGATAATATAAATCATGTAACTAGCTATAGTAATTTTAACATTACACAATATCTTAAAATAAATATAGAAAATATATCTTATATTAAATATAATCGCATAAAGATATCTGTTACCAAATGAACATACTAATGTGTCTTATGTTGGCCATATAATCAACATAACACATATTAAGGTTATTACTATTAAGGTTATTATTGTTTACCTTTAATTATCTACATGTTAATTAAGATTATTGTTTACCTTTAATTATCTACATACTAATTAAGATTATTGTTTACTGACATACACACACTCTTACCGAAGTGTAGGTTAACAAATAAATTAAAAACATGTAACTTTTAAACATGAATTTATTAATAAGAGAATCCTTCATATTCCAGTGATAAGAAAATCACTTCGTATGAATAATTTCAAATACTTCTGTATTACATTTAGCAGATATATGTACATTGTAATTAAGCTTAAATAGTCTGAATTAACGATTTGAATTCAATCATAATTCACTTGATTCTTTTCTTTGCTCAAAGCAAAATATGTTTATTTAAGGAAGTAGCTTAACTATTTTTATTTAAACTAATAATTTTATATACTAATAATACATTTTAAGGTGACTTATAAAAATGATGATGCATTTTAAAATAATTTTTACTTCATCTTTAAATAATTTTTACCTAAAGATAAAAATATGTTGAATGCGATTATCTTAACTTATTTGCAATATGCAAATTCAGCGCAATTATTTTAATTTACTTTAATCTTGTTAAGACATTATTCTAAAAATAACTTTATGTTTATTAATATACATCAAAGATAATTGTAAGAATACTTAAGGAAATTTATAATGTTACATCCATATTTTACAATTACATAATTTTAATTTTATGTCGTTTAAAAAACTGGGTGGGAGGTATGTAATATGCAAGCACTGAACAACCATAAATTCATTTGAATTATATTCTTTTTAAATATGACAACACTAAAAGATAAAAGACGATCAGCCTGCCCTCTTTTGTTTGCAAAACAAAATCTTCATTCGCTTTCCTGCGTCTTGCTGAATCGGACGTGTTGTACAATATACTAGTGACTTGTTGATTCGCATATTACAATCACTCCTAGTTATTAATTTTACCTTCTGAACTTTGTACGCGTTGAGAAATAAATCAATCAAATGGTGACCCTTCTTTTATTAATATCTCCGCGACAAACTTTAACGAAAGCGCTTGGTAAGTATCGTGATTAATTAATTAACTAATTAACCGTTACACCCCATTAAACCATTTTATCGTTAAAGTAAATTTGAAATTGACTGACAGCAAAATCCCATCTATCTGCGAGTATAAGGTAGAAAATCTATTCGTTTTATGAACTTTGCCATGAATTATGCACTGATTATTTTCACAGTTTCATCGTGAGCCTTGAAATATGCACTAAAATGAGAAATGATTAATTAGACAAGACCTTGAATTGTTTGTTGTAACATTCTAAATTTTTGAAGTACTGTTAAATGTGTGATTTTTGAGACCTCGGGGATTATTTAAATATAAAGATTAATTTAATTCGACTGGACATAATATTAAACTGTATTCATTTGTCACCACGGTGCGATTCTTTTAAAATCTATTTTCCAACTTCTGGTGCATTTAGGCATTTAGACCCAGGTCTTGAAAAGAAAATTAGAAAAATCATCTTTATTGTAAAAAATTAGAAAAGATGCGTCATTCATTTGTTCCGTATTGCCCAATTTTTATTAAGAAAGCCAAGTAATAAAGTTTGAAGTAGATAAATACTTATATAATCAAAATCTAGACTTGTTCGAGTCTGGTCGATAGTAGGCGTTTCAGTTAATTTTTAAAATAGCCCAAACCGTTTCGGTTTCTCAAAATAAACGGTTAAAATACGCAAAAGTGTGTCGTTGCAAATAACGGTCAGCAACGGAGTATCGGAAGGAAGCGTTTTTTTGCGATGGTTTACGACGGTTGTGGCAGTTTAGTAAAATATAGAGGAAAGCTGTTTTAAACGTTTTACGCAGAATTCTCAAAACGAATTGTGCTCTATTGGAATCATTCTATTATTATTATATAATTGGTTCCTAGGCATAAAAAAAATATGGACAAATAACTTTAGATCACACGATTCCTAGCTGTATAAATATGTTAGCCGCTGAAATAATAAAAAAAAAACTGTATTATAACTAAACCATTATTAAACACATTGAAAACTTGGCTAGCTGAAAGAAGCTACTCGTATTTGTATTAGAAATGAGGAAATATTATTTAATTTATGATTTATTGCTTTCGTTTATGTGTTTATTTTATTTATTTTTTTATAATATATTTTTGTAAAAATATTTTAGAGTAAGATTCTTGATAAATATTTATGTTTTAAGCTTATTACAAATGTTTTTTTAATGTTTTTTATTTTATATATATATTTTTATATGTATATACTCGTATATATATTTTTAATGTTTTTGTTTTACATATTTTGTTACCTTGTTTGTAAATTTTAAGTTTTAAATAACAAGCTCCCGTTAGATAAATTACAAAAAAGTAACAATGATTATTTTTATAAACAATAATTATTAGCCTGAAACACTCATCCAAATTGAAAAACCTTCCGAGAAAAGATAAATGTCGCCGACAGGACTCGAACCTGCACCCTTCTGATTGCCGGTCAGATGCTCTACCGTTGAGCTACGTCGGCTTATCGCAAACCCGCCAAGTTAATCAATATATACTAGTGTTCCATTCAATAATTACTGTTTTTATTATATTTTCACCTGTAAACCACCAACTTTATTAGTATGAGAGAGGCTTGTAACGGCTAAATCCCTCAAATAGATGGCGTCGAGACAAATTATGTCTACATTTTATTGGTGAAAATTGCTTTGACTTGTCAAATATTTTTTGGTTTTTTCAATTTGGATGAGTGTTTTAGAATAATAATTATTGTTTATAAAAATAATAATTGTTACCCTTTGCGCTATGCACAAAAATCTTGTCTTAAGTTTTTAAGAACTTTAGTTTATCAATTAATACAAAAAAGTAGTTTATCGGGACTTTTCGCATTGTATTTTTTCTCCTGTAAATTAAATAAATTAAAAAAAATAACAAAATTTCACACGTAGTTCACGTTTTTTCAAAACGGTTATCTCAAAATCTGCAAAAATGAAACGGTTACGAAAAAAAAACCTTATTTTACTCACATCTAGTCCAAACAATGCTGATTGTTAATTTTATTGTATCTTTAAAAAGCTTCACATCCATCGTATATCTCGCCCCATCTTCCATTAAGTAACTTTGGGTCTCATCCGGGCGTCGTGAGTTCAATTCTTCGGCTGGCTAAGTCCTCCATTTACGACACAAGCAACGTCTTCGGCTTACTGTGATGGTAGTAGGAGATTTTCAAATATTGTCAGGTTATTCGTAACCAGTGAATATTTGTCTTTCTTAAAATTAAATATATATATATATATATATATATAACATAACACTTTCGTTATGACTGAGCGTATAATTAACAATATTGCAACGTTCAATCATCCCCAAACGTTCGAAGGTTCACCCCTTGCCTTGGCCAAGTACAACGTAGGTAATATTTTTATTTTTATTTTTACATCAATAATAATGAATTTCCACTTTGACAGTCGCGTGTTTCAACCCTCACGTGACCGTGGTCCTACCCTACACAGTGTACACCCTCTGCTCAATACACCCTCCACGCAATGTACGGAGCCTGTCCCGATATAGCACAAGGGTAGTGATTGCGTTTGCGTAATTTGTGGCGTTTGTTTGTACGTAATTGCGAAATACGTAGAATCAATCGGCATATCAGATTTGATCTGCATTTAGTATGAAACAAAGTCATAGAAGTTAATAATAATTCTGATATTATACGTATGACGGAAAACTGACGCAACATGGAGGAAAGGAGACTGGATGCAACTGATACGATATTCCTGGGCCGTGCGTGTGTATATATATATGGTGGCGTGCACAGAGTTTTTAATCGGGGTAGGCAGTAAGAGATTTTTTAATTGTTAATGCCGCAAAAGCACCTTGTTGGTTTCGTACATTTGACATTAGACGTTTCTCGTCCGTGAAAAAACAAGACAAAACGTAGCTTATAATAAGTAAAATAAGTTAGGTTCTGTTCAGTTTTATATACTCGTAAAACATACAAAAAATATGTTTTGACATTTGAAAACGGAAATGTATCTTTGTCATTCAATATTTGATTCGCGCAAAATAGATCGCATACTAATAATGAAATTCAACATTTCGGTGCCATCTGTTCAACCTGTTGACACTTTTTATAACCAGTCCTTTGTCGAGGGGAACTTTATCAACAAAAATCGATATCCTAAATTGATCGTAAATTTGATCGAGAATTTCGTTGGGAAGAGGGTATTTGTGCATTTGAACAGTGTTGAGGCAAATTTTCGGTTCAACAGTTGCTTAGTAGGGTTCGGAAGAACGGCCGTAAATCTCTGTTTTTGAGGATGAAAGCACCTGGCCTTTAGGTTACATTATAGGTATGTTTCTATTTTTTTTCTTCAAAATGTTGAATGTTCTTGGCCGGAAGGGCGTAATGCCCGTTGCTTACAATCATTTAGTTACTTTTAAGTCATTGCCCGCTTCTGAACAGTGAGTCAAGTGGTAAGTTACCATTAAGTAACAATTTAGTTGAGTCGATAAAATTTTTTTTTTGGTTAAATATCCCGCATCCTTTTAGTTATGAGCTAAAATTATACTAAACTATTAGAATTGCCGCAACTCATAAACCCACGTATACCCACAAGAAAAAACAGATAAACAAAACAAAAAACCTTAAATGTCCTGAAAGAATCCAGTTCAAGCTTTGCTGGATAGTATTTAAATCACTTTACGGGAAGACTCCAGCTTACCTATCGAAAATATGCATCCCTGAAATCATCTCTTAGATCAGCGACGTCATCGGCCATCGGAAGATTGAAGGAACCAAAGCGCACAACAGATACTAAGTTTGGTGAGCGAGCTTTCAGCGTGTCAGGCCCTAAAGCCTGGAATAAACTGCCATTCGATCTAAGATTGATTAAAGACTCGACAGAATTCAGAGCAAAACTTAAAACTCATCTCTTCGGAAAGTCATATCCATGAATGGTTCAGTTGCATACGTAATTAACATAGCGAAGCTAGCCGTTAGTACCCACCTAAAGTAATTAACAGAAAAATTTGAAACTCTTTATAGTCCGCGACATTCTAAATAATTATAATTTTTTTAACTGTAAATAATTATTATCAAATATCTCAAATAAAATAATGTTTCAAATAAATACCTACTCTTCTTTTGCCAATAACCTTCTAATAAATATAATATCAATGACAATTATGATTTAAACAGTAACTGCAATATCATGCAATGTGCAGTGTTTTCTAATCTAAGTGTCCTGTGCATCTTTTGCAGTGAAAACTTTATAATTTAACGTTTTAATCTGAAGTTACCTACCAGGTATACAACAAACTCCCACTTAATATAAAAAAGTTAATCAATCAATAATTGCATTAAGTCCAGCAAAACTTGGCTTAAGGAATTACCAGAAGAAGAACTGATTACACTATTCACAAAAAAAGTCATAGAAATTACTGGAAAGACCCAACCCTAACCTTGAAGTTGAATTATAGAAGTCGCTGAAACCCCTTTATGCAAAACCTGGTCCGCCTCAGCACAGGATCTCCTAGTGAGGAGGACTATGAAAAAAATTCTATAATATACATTTATTTTTAATATTCATACCTTACCTTAAAATATCATAATTATATAGAAACTAATAAAATAAAAAAAAATAAAAAAAGGTAAGTATGTTTCTGTATATGTACATAATAAGATCACCTCAAGGGCACTGTACAAATATCACTTCATATTCTATATCTAATTATGTACAAACAGATACAGAGAAACATACTTACCTGGCAGGTCGCTTCAGATGAACACAGTTTTATTACATTTTGTTCAAAAAATTGGTATTCACTTCGTGGCGTCATTAACTTTGCTTACACCACTTTATAAATATACATGTTTTGACAGCGATGCTGTCATCATCAGGAATGTATGGATACATATACAGTTTTATTAGACAATTTAAGCTTCGGGAAAATATAATTTTTACAATTGTTATTTTATCTTCATTTACTAATTATTACATTTATTAGAAGATTGGTGGCACAAGAAGAGTTGGTATTTATTTGAAATATTAATAATTTTTAGGACTGGAGAATATTTATAAAATGACCCTAAAAGCATAAGAAGTTTTTGGTAGATATGAACCTTTATTTTTTTTTCTTTAACACTCTTCGTAAAATTTACGCAGAGCTCGCACGTGTACAATGTGGTACAGAACGCTAGAAATAGCGAAGCAAAGTCAAAATCTTCTAGTAAGCTTGTTAGCTTTTATGCCAAGGTCTCGCCTTTGCCTGTCTTTATGATCGCTATCCCTTGGCTTGCTTGTGATTATGTCCCAGGTATTTGGTTAGTTCTACAAGTTTTAGAGGCTCACCGTTCAGCATTGCTGGAGGAACGTTTTTTCCGATCAATGTCCGATACATGAATGTGGTTGAATCAAGGAATATGTTTCAGGACACTGTTATTTGGCGTTCCCTGCCAGCTTTGCATGGAAAATGTTCGATGGTTATGATATTTTAATATTCTACTAAATGTTAACCCTTAACCCTTTCGTACCGTGCGTATATTTGAAAATACTTGATTTCAAAAAATTTTCCGCCCTACTTAGAGCGAATAAAAATTTTGGGGTTTTCCTTTTCCAATTACAGCACGAACCAGTACCTATCAAACATATATACATAATTTTTTACCCTATAATATTTGTTTTTCTCATCTCTTTATAAGTACTTAACTATTATACTATACTCAAACTTTCTGGTATACGTAAACGATTACTCTATACTTTTTTTATTATCTCTTTGAACTTAGCTCTTATTCTATATTAATTATTATACTGTACTAGTATTTTTACTTTTTTTTCCCTTCTATTTTTGTATAATTGCACTTAATATGAACTAAACTTGTTGATTTGACTGTCCTAAAACGGGATTTGTTCCCAGTTGAGCAGTCAACTAACTAACTATCACGCCGTTTCCCTGCAGATGTAGGCATAGAGGACGGACCGCCAAACAAATCGATCTTGGCATACACTTCTTGCTTCATTCACATTCATACAACGCCTCATGTTCTCTTCTGTTATTCCTACTTCTGACATGGCCCGACTCGAGTATTTGATTCACTTGATCGTGCCATGTCTTCCTCGGGCGTCCCCGGCTTCTTCTTCCATTCACATTCGCATCATATATTCTCCTTACACTCCAATCTCAACATTTTTCACACGATCAAACATGGTTTTACGTCAAATTCGTCTCAGAGATCTCATTTCTACAGCATTCAGTCTACTTTCATCCTTCCTCTGCCAGTTACATGCCTCACTGCCATACATCAGGGTTGATATCAGCACTTCATTGTGGACTGCTAGCTTCGCTTCTTTGGACAACTTTTTGTTTGCGCCAACCGCGTTCAGTCCTTTGTTAATGGAGTTTTCTGCATTCACCCTTCTTTCAATATCCCTATCAGTCTTTCCATCTCTCGTAAACATACTTCCCAAATACACAAACTCATCGACCTGTTCCAAGTATTCATCATTCACAGCTATATTGCACACTGTTTTCGTACTCTCTCTTTCAAACACCATGACTTTGGACTTATTTACATTCATCATTATCTCATTCTTCATTCATACTTCGTTCATCCTAGATACGAGGGACTGTAGATCTTCCATACTATTAGCAATCAGCACCGCATCATCAGCATACAACAGGCAACATACTAGCAGAATACCCATTTTCACGCCCAAGCCCACCTCTTTCAATTCTTGAATGCAATTATCCGTGTATAGATTGAATAACCATGGTGATATTACGCAGCCCTGCTTAACACTTTTTGTGATGTCAAACCACCCCGTAAAATCACCGTTTGCCCTAACACATGCAACGCTTCCCTCGTACAGAGATGCGATTGCCTGTATATGATTTGTATTCACACCATACTTAGACTACACCTTCCATAACTTTTCTCTGTCAACTCTGTCGTATGCCTTTTGTAGATCTACAAAAGCACAGAAAAGTTTCTGTTTTTTTGCCAGAAACTTCTCTGTGGGCATACGCAACGAGAAAATCTTATCCATGCGCCCCCTTCCACTCATAAATGCACCTTGCACATCCCATATTTTATCCCTTGTTTTCATTTGTACCCTTTCAATCAATATCCTACCATACGAGCTTTCCAACTGAACTTAGCAGGCTAATACCCCCGTGATTTCCACATTCCATGCGTGACCCTTTACCTTTGTTTAGAGGCATGATCACAGTCCTTCTCCAATCTAATGGGGTGTAACCCTCCTCTAAACACTATTTTAAAAGTTTGCATAACCATCTGAGAATTATACGGCTATTTCTTTTAAAGTATTCAGCAGCAATATTGTCGAAACCAACAGCCTTACCATTCTTCATACATTTAATTTCATCCATGCTAATTTTGGGAATATTCAACCCATCGTCATTCATACCTGACTCGCCACTGGAACCACTATCACTCGGGTTGCTTTCGAAGACCTCTTCAAAGTAGTAGTTGAGCAGTCAAAGCTTTCTTAAATTATGTTGTTAAATAATGTGTGTTCCAAATAAATACATATAATTGCTTGCTGGCATTTCTGATTTAGAGCGCTATTTTTTTTCATTTTAATTTTGGCTACTCGTTCAGGCTTATATTTTGAAAGATGATTTTTGTGATTAATCTCGCATCCCACGCTCTTTAAATTAAAATTTCTCGAATTCAAGTATTGTACCTTTCTATGGTTTGAAATGTCAAAGTTATAAATAACATCATCTGCATAATTAATTCTTCTTTTCTCACGAAATTCTCAGTAAACAACAGCCTCCATTAACTTACTGTAGAGATATTTAACCTCGCAAGACCATTGTATTATTCATCAGAAATATATTCGGTGTTAACAACGATAGTGTTTTTATTTAAAGATTATCATCCATACACGTCAAGATTTTCGCGACATATTCAATCCGGACCCAATCATGTCTGATTACATCTAAAAGGAATCGAAATGATAATCTAATCTCCCCCTTTCCCCACCTTCTCCTTCCCCTCCCCAATACCTTCAGCCTCACAACATTCCCCAATTAGGAATGCCATAGTCTCACTGGCTCCAGACGGTTGGGAGCAGTTTGGTACTCTTGTGCGGTATTCATATAAAAATAAAATAAAAATCTACTTTAATGGAATCAATTTTTCCAACAAGCCTTCCATTGATATGCTCGGTGTAACCCTATATGGGGGCTAAATCAAAGCCAGAGTAAAGTTAGCCTCTCAGAAGCTGGGCGTATTGTACAGAGCCCGCAGATACTTTAATAGTACACAACTGCTGACCCTGTACAAATCGCAAGTGCGCCCCACTGTAGAATATGGCAGCCACCTCTGGTCGGAAGTCCCAAAATATCTTTAAAAAACCCTATCCCAACAAACGGATTGCAATTTTTGGAGCATAGACGTCAGGTGAGAGACAGTAAGAGACCTTCCACACAGCATCCCCCAAGATGACATAGGCCTTCAGGGAATTTATTTTCCTCATTGCCTCCTGTGTGAAGTTACAAATAAATAATAAAATCCAAGATTTACAAACTGCAGATGGAGGACTCACTGGCGCGACCATTGGTACTTGGAGCCGGATTTTTTTTTAATATTTGGTGTATATTTGTCATTTTAAGTGAAATATGTTCTTAGAGACTTAATATTACTTTAAATGGATTTAGCGAAATCTTCTATAGAATTGAATAGAAAAAAAATTAACTTTCTAATTTAATTAGTATAATTTAGTTTATTTATTTTCCAGATTTAATTCAGGTCTGAAAGCATTAAAACCTTTTTCATATTTAACACTCGACCATAGATATAATGAATTTCCATAATAAATCCTAATATCAAATCAGCTAACCCAACCATAGCTAATCCTAGCTTAAAAACAAATCCGACCCTGGCTAAGTTCCGCATAATAATGTAATGTCATAAAGCAGCCAGTTACCTTTAGCCGTTAAAACAGGTTCAATTGACCAAAAGTCTTCAAATAAATCAAGTTGCCCGCCCCCCTTCACACTGCTCCCTCCATACCGCCTCCTTCACCGCCCCCTGCCCGGCTTTCTATTTCCGTTTTAGATTGTTTTCCCGAATTCCCCGTAGCCTCAAATCGATTTAATAATATTATACTGAAGTGAGTTATGTAAGTCGGGCTAGGTAGCGTCTAGCCTCGCTAATAGAACCTACGGCTGTAAGCTATAAGGTCGTTTAAATCTTACAGTATATACTAGTGTGATAGATGCTGTCGGTTGCTGACTGCGGGTAGTCGGGACTCTTGTGCGGTAATTAAAAAAAAACTATTAAGTCTAGTAAATAAATCTATCCTCACTGTAACAAAACTGTACTACTGTTTTTCTTGGTCAATTTGTTTAATACTTGTTGATATTTTGATATTTTTATAATATTACCAGCTGATGTGTACCCGGCCTTGCTCGGGTACAATAATTGATTTGACAGCGAAAGTAACTATCTCCAAATAAAGAAACATTCATTTGAATATTTTATTTCATTCCAAACGTTTATTTTTTCAAAATATATCTAAATCATAAAGTTCTTAAGTAGGTACCTACTCGTGTTTTCTATTTTGAAAATATTCTACCCAAAAAAACCTTTTTTTGAATATGCAATCTGTGGCTAACCAGAGTGTTATATTTATTGGCTAACCTAAATAGAACATGGTGGGTTCAATATTTTTCACACTAATTTTAAAACGTTATAGCAACAGTTTTACATATTGGATTTCATTCAAACTACTTTCTATACCTTTAAGGCACTAATAAAAATAAACTGTGCTATTTTCAACGATACCGGTTCAGTGATTTTCGAGAAAATCGAGGATAAACAAATAAAATTACATTGTTTTTTATATATATGGATTTAAATCGACATTATGTAATTAGAATCTAATATCTCTATAACAAAACTTTTGTGCATTTTGTGACAGATACTTCCATTATAACTCCAAATCATGAATACAATATTTTTTATTAATTGATAATCTAAAGTTTTTAAGACAAGATTTTTGTGCATAGCGCGAAGGGTAACAATTATTTTTATAAACAATAATTATTAGCCTGAAACACTCGTCCAAATTGAAAAAAACCTTCCGAGAATAATTACTGTTTTTTATTATATTTCACCTGTAAACAACCAACTTTATTAGTATGAGGAAGGCTTGTAACGTCTAAATCTCTCAATAGATGGCGTCGAGACAAATTATGTCTACATTTTATTGGTGAAAAATGTTTTGACTTGTCAAATATTTATTACTGGAAACTTTAGTTTATCAATTAATAAATATTTGAATGAAACACTAGTATATATTGATTAACTTGGCGGGTTTGCGATAAGCCGACGTAGCTCAACGGTAGAGCATCTGACCGGACATCAGAAGGGTGCAGGTTCGAGTCCTGTCGGCGACATTTATCTTTTCTCGGAAGGTTTTTTCAATTTGGATGAGTGTTTCAGGCTAATAATTATTGTTTACAAAAATAATTGTTACAATGTTTTATTATTATTTCATTAGTAATGTTTCATTAGTTTCTGTCTCGGAAATTAATGACTCGGGTATATGGTTTAATAAGAAACTTCATTTTATTAATCATATAGAAACCATATCCAATAAAGCTTTGAAAATATTGCTCTTTATTTTAAGGGTATCAAGTGACTTCACTAATATCGATACCATAAAAACATTTTATGTCACTATTAAGAAGTCATATCGAATACAATTCTACAGTTTGGTCTCCGAATTATGAGGATCATTCAAACTCTATTGAAAGAATCCAACGTAAATTCTTAAGATACGTACATTTTAGAATGGGTATTCCTAGAGAATGCATAGACTACGATTATCTACTTTATTCATTAAATTTAGTAAAACTATTTGAACGTAGAATTACTTGCGATTTAACATGATTGTTTAAGATAGTTAATTCAATGTTTATACCCCTGAACTGCTACATTTGATTGCTTTTCATGTACCTGGTAGTACAAGACAGTACCTATCATTTTATTGTGACAATTCAACTTCAGCGACACAATATTATTCCCCTATGCGACGGATTCATCATTTCTAGGGAACGAATAGTTGGATGTTGTCGACATATTTGGCACATCAATGTTACAGTATAAGCATTAGTACGGTTTTTTCCATCGAGCAGAGTTAGGTTATTTGAAACTATTTAACTCTGGATAAAAGCGTCAAATTATGCTGTTTCCTTTTTATATTATCTATTATAATACATATGTACCTTTTAAATGTTATTTTTAAATTTCCTTATAAAAGCCTGTAATGGGCGTAAATAAATACGTAAATATTTACGATTTATGGTGATGTTAAATGTGTGACGATTAAGTTCCGTCCCAAAATTTTGTTTCTTCTTTAATTGTAACTATATCTGCATATATTTATGAAATCGTAGGTAAGCAGAGAATGCTGCTAAATATTTCCGAAAAAAAAACACTTTATTAGGTAATGCTTTTAAATGTTGAGATAAATTGTTTAATGGGGGGTGTACATATGGAATATGAAACACAATATAATGTTATTGTGAGTTTAAAACTCAAGTCTTTCGAGAAACTTATAAAAATACTGTATTATTAGTGATAAACAAAACGCCAATTTTTTTAAATCCAATATATTCAGTCATCACGCTTGTAATAACAATAATATGTAAGGTTATGTTTATCCTTAGATTCGAATCCAATCCGGCCGTTGGAATTTCCCGAACCTAGCGGTTGACGTGTGGGTCAAGTAGTTATCTGCTTGGTCGATAGAGGCGACATCAGTGCCTCTGGCGGGCGGATTGTGAACCAAACGTCTGTACCGGGAATATTCAAATACGCATCTAACAATATATGATTTTTAACAGTTTCTTGAAGGTATCAAGCTTTAAAATTACAATTTTAAACAAAAAAATCATTTCATATTCAGTGTGTACAATAGTGGTGGGCGAAGCGGCTCGGTTTAGTGAGCCGGATCACAAAATCAGCTCTCTGTAAAGACAATCCACATGAAAACTGGACGAAAAAGTATCGTGTAAGAGCGTCTTAAGGACGTCTTTAGGAGGGCCAAGGGAGCGAGGGAGAGGGCATGGTGCGGGAGGACGCAAACCATCGTTCAAACGAGCCGGATCACCGAACCGGTACACTACAAAGAGCTGATTTAGTGATCCGGCTCACTACTAGTGTACAAACCATCTGCCAACAGACATTTAAAAGCATAGTGTGGTAAAAGTTTTTTTTTCAATTTATTTTTAATATCTTATTGAAGTTTATAAACCTCATTGTAATATGTTATGATATTTAATCATTGAAGAAGATAATATTTTAAAAAATCCTAAACGAAATACGAAACCAATAAAAAACAACAGAAAATAAAAAGGTATCAGTCGCATTTGGGAATTAATCAATATTATCCTCTATTAAATCTCATATTACTGGCTGCTACCTTTATAATGATTACAAAATTCTACCCGAATATATTTGCAATCTAGGTAGTGTCTCGGATATACCAATCCGATTTTTATTTAAACGGGACATCTATTAACTTTTCTACAAGTCTAGAAAGAATATTAAATTTATTTCAAAAACTTATTGAAGCTCACCAACCGCATTGCAATATACGGTAGAACTTTGTAATCATCATAAAGTTTTGAATTTGAGGTGTGATATCGATGAAGATGGCGTAAAGTGAACCGGAGCGCTATTCTGGTTCTTTTTAAGGAAGATTTATCCCTTATTCCTTATCCCTTTCCTTAGGCTTAAAGACTTCTTGCTTAACTGTGAAATTCCGGAGAGACATAGTAAAAAAATCCCTAACAGAGTGTTAAGAGATTATTTGAAAACACAAATTGATGAAATATCTTCAAGTGACATAAGATTTTGGACTAAAACTTTTAAAAACAATTACATTATATTAAATTCATTTTAATACATTTTTATTTTATTTTGAAATATCATAAATTAGCCTTCTAACGAAGAATCACGTTTTATAAAAAGGTACTTACCCCATTAGATATTAATGACCTTTTTTGTCTCTAGTTCTAAAAATGACATTTGAATTTGTGCCGACCGAAGAGGTGGTACATCCCACTAATTTTAAAAACTCGGTCCCAATTCCGAGTTTAGCCACATGGGCTTGATTCCTCGGACTCGGTCTTCGTTTCTTTCGGTCCACATAGGTCCGCCGTTGCGGTATAAAACATCGTTCATATTATACTAATGAATAGGGACGCCTTTCGTTTCTGACTCAAATCCAAAACCTTTGCGGTTCCTTCAGTGTGAGTTCGGAACGAGCGAATCCGGATTTGCGAACTCGGAGTGAGTTCACGCCTTCGGAATCGAATTAATTTGAACTTGGCCGATCGTACCAACTCTCTTCAATGCCGTGCTTGACGTGAATTGTCGAAAATGTCAACATCTATATAATGTTTAATAATATTTACTAGCTAATTATGTTTAAAGTAAATAATAACGTTATTTATGATATACTTATTAATGAGTTTTTCTCTTGTTAAAACATCGCAAATAATGACATTTTTGATAAATGTCGCTCGCTGAATTCAGCTGACAGCTGTCATCCGAGAGAACCGGAACCGCAGTTAAGTAAGAAGCCTTTAACCCTAAGGAAAAAGTTAAGGAATCTTCCTTAAAAACAACGGGAATAGCGCCCCTGGTCTCATTAGCTCAGTTGGTAGAGCGGTTGTATCGGTAAGACAGAGGTACTGGGTTCGATTCCCAGGTGCGACTGATAAGTATTTATTTTCTCTGTTTTTTTTTCGGTTTCTTGTTTTATTTAGGATTTGTTAATATTATCTTCTTCAATGATTAAGTATTTTTTCCCTTAATAATTGAATTAACTTCAATCTGTGAGCCCGTATTTCGCTTCGTTCATTCTTAAATACTTTATTTCACACCTTCAGCACCTGATAACATATAAGTTGCAAATACATTGTATGCATTTTGTCTGTGAGAAATTATTAGTGATGTTCATTACTAAATCCCCCTTGTGATAATTGATGTATCCGTTTATTAATTAAGGCAGGTATTACCGCAGTCAATATTCCGGTTCAATCAATTCTACGGCGACAGCCTGCACCTGCAATCAATCGATCGCTAATTTTCCCGACTCATCGAGGCTGTCCGTAATAACCGGTCATTGTATTACATACGGTCGGATAATCTAGAGTGTCCTATAGTGCCCCAGCTCAGGCACCAGTAAAGTTAGCCTCTCAAAAGCTGGGCGTACTATACAGGGTATGCAAATACTGTAACAGTGCATGACTGCTGACCCTGTCCAACTCGCAAGTGCGCCCTACTGTTGAATTTGGTAGCTACCTCCGGTCTGGATCCCCAAAACACCTGAAAAAACCCTTGACTTGATAGAGTTCACTATCTTAACAAACGGATTGCAATCTTTAGAGCACAATGGAAGATGATCTGAGGAACTAGCGTCATTGATCCCTTCGGTACCGGTGCACAGTCGGGAAACATGCCAAACGTGCGCCCAACATTTGTACACGGTTAAAGTTTGTCACATGAGAACGGGTCGTTTCTACAACTCGTTATTTGCCGACCTCTGTATTTCCTCTCTCCTCCAAGACCCATGTTCACAAAACAATTATCAATACGGATATTATGATAATATTATTGCTCAATACTATTATTATTCTTCTAGTTAAAGTTTCTAAAAAGGTACATAATTTTATAACTTGTGTTTAGTTATGGTTTACCATGAATACAATATAAAATTATGTACGGTAAAGCTCATCCTTGTTTTGACATTTGACATTCTAACCTCAAAACTGATCAAAATCGACCGGCCATAGATTTGGAGCGTTTTGGCGGACTTTGAAAAATAGAACCTTAAAAATTGGACTGGTGTTCCTTATTATATGCACATCACATATGGTCAACACTTGTAGTTTATTATAATTTTTAGAATTAAAATTTATTTTATCTGACATTTCTGGCTTATGGTATCAGCGCTTTACAAACATAGCAATTTCATTAGATCGGTTCATTTAATAGCATTATTATCCGACAAATGACTCAATAATAATGTTTAATTCAATACTTATATAATATTGAGTTTTTATTTTGTTACAACCGCGCAAATATCGACATTTTATAGACTGTCATTCGCTGATGGCAGCTGTCATCCGAGAGAACCTGAACGGCAATTTATCAAAAAGTATTTAAGTCTAATGATAATTGATAAGGATAGTGCTTTATTCTTAAAATCGAGCGCAATTCCCGTTCTTTTTAAGGAAAATTCCTTATCTCTTTCCTTAGGACCTAAATACCTCTTGTTTAACTTTGGTATTCCGGAGAGAATAGTAAAAAAATTCCAAGCAGATTTTTAAGAGTAAATACAAACTATAATGGTCCTCTGAATGGAAAATAGGTTCTCTAACAGAAGGTAATCAGTACTCATTAATATAACCGTTTATTCCTGTCAAGCCGTGGTTTCACACTTGAATGCCAAAAAATATATTTCCTCCATAACTCGAATGAGACTAGGTCATCCTTCTTGTCATCTCGCCAGATTCCATATAGTCAGCTCGCCTCACTGTGATTGTGGGTCAGAGGACACTCTGGACCATAATTTCTTTGAGTGACCAATGACCAATTTCCAAATTTTATGCATGAATTGGCAACTCCCTACCAGTATTCCCTGCCTTCTAAGTCTCAACTCCCCCCCAAATTAACAATTTATTAGAAATGGCATTAAAATGTAAGTCATTGGGGATTAAAAAAACATAAATTTACACTGTAACTTATCTGCATCAATTTTATTTGCCCAAATATAATCCAGTTTAAAAGTAACTAATTTTAAGAACAATCTGTACTATTAAAATCTAACTGATTAAACATGGCCAAGATCGCCCTTAATGGGTGAACGCCTGAAAATAACAAAAAAGGGATTATTTGAAAACACAAATTGATGAAATATCTCCAAGTGACACAAGGTTTTGAACCAAAACTTTTAAAAACAACTACTTTGTATTATAATGCATATTAATCCATTTTTGTTTTATTTTTAAATATCATAAATACGGCTTTTAACGATGAATTCCGTTTTGTGAAAAGGTACCTACCTCACTTGATAGTAATGACCTATTTATTCTGTCACTACTTTAAAAAGTGACATTTGCGGCCTGCATTTGTATTTCCATATATAATTGTAAAGCTAATAATGTTTAAAGTTGATAATAACGTAGTTGGTAATATGTTTAAAGTTGATAATAACGTAGTTGGTAATATGTTTAAAGTTGATAATAACGTAGTTGGTAATATGTTTAAAGTTGATAATAACGTAGTTGGTAATATGTTTAAAGTTGATAATAACGTAGTTGGTAATATGGTAACTTGCTTTGAATGTAAATATCAAGAGATTACAACTTCCGTGGTTTTTCTCTCAACCCCATGATTCAAATCATCTGCCTCCGTTGTATTGAGTTTTTCTCTTGTTAAACCTACGAAAATATTGACATTTTTAATGAATGTCGTTCGCTGAATAACAGCTGACAGCTGTCATCTGAGAGCACCGGAACCGCTGTTAAGCAAGATGTCTTTATGCCTAAGGAAAATGATAAGGAATCTTCCTTAAAAAGAACGGGAATAGGTCTTCGTCCCCGATACCTGCAATACCCGTAAAAGTAACTGCAGGTTTGTGCAAGGTTGATCCGCTTTCATGTTATTTTGTCGAGTGTTGCTACATGCAGTAAATATGGCGTGTTCTTTTCCGTTATAATTATCTTATGTACTCCATCAGCAATTGGGTACCAGAAGAGGCGTGCATTCCATATAGGCACATAAGTACTGTTTACCGTATCTCGTCCGTATAAAAAACGAATAATATTAAATTTTGTAAAAACACAATCCATACTTTAAAAAATTCCAGCTGCGAATCGCGGCGCCGCGCGCGCCAAACTGATCGCCTTACTATAACGTGTAAAAAGCAGGAACTAAGTATGCAAAATGTCATTTTAAAATTAAGATTGTATTCTATACAAAAATGTACATGTGTGCGCAATGCGCATTCAAGGGAAGACTCTTTTGTGTTAGTGTCACAAAAGGCCATGCATATCGATACAAATTACAAATGTAGCTACCAGTGCCATCTGTTGGTATCTCTATTGATTAGTAACTCTATTGATTATTAACGAAATTAACATAACATTTCTAATTAATTATTTAAATTTTATATTACAATTACATGCACAAATGGAGCGGTTATGTGGATATTTGATTTGGCAGGTACTGCCAAAAAACTTCGGCTGGAGCCATAGCTTATCCATTCTTATCAAAAACTTACTTAATTTTATTTTATTCCATTAACCCTTTTACAATTAACCAGTGGCGGTTCGTGGCCTATCTCATTGAGATAAAAAAAGGAAGAATAAATTTCCCACAACTATAAATCCTATCTTGGTCTTTACCATAAATATTCATTTTTTCCCTAGATTTTAGCAAACAATCATCACATCACTGCACTAGAGATTAGTGAGTTAGCAACGAGATACAATTTGGCTATTCATTTAAGCGTCTGTGGCTAATGAATGTAATGTCGCAGGTTATAAAAAAAATGTAAATACGAAAATCATAATTTACGCTAGAAATTTAATGTTTTTTTTTTTTATATAAAAACATCTTCAGAAATCAACTTATTTTTATATACATTTTTTATTGGAGTTCTCTGCACAAACGCACTTTCGGGTCGGCAATATATTATTTCTTGAAAACGGTATGAGAATTTTGTCGATTGAATTAAACGTGTGGGGTTTTCAATTTACGTATATGTACGCGGCTATTATTAACACGCACGCTTGTGTAAACGTAATTCAGACTTCAAGAGAAATAAACAAAAGTCATTAACATCAATCAATGAGGTAATTACTTCAATAATTCACGATATATTTTATGGTCTAATCCATCGAGATGTAAAATTACTAGAGATGCCTCTACATGCAGGAGAAAGAAACCAAAATTGGCAAGACGAGGGGGATCGTAGGCATGTCACTTTAATTTGATTTGCTAATAAATGCATATCGACAGCCTGCATGCACCTCGCATTGCACTGCGAAGTATTAGTATTTACTCTTCGTAAATCTGCTAATGATCAATTCATCCTTTTCACAATTGTGTGGATTTTATCGGAAGACACAAATCCGTAACGCAAATGCAAGAGATGACGATGCGTTTATGAAATCTGTCAAAATGCTAACGCAGAGCATAAAAACTTACCCCCCTGGTGCCAAATTCACGTGGTTGCCTCCAGCCGTCGAAATAGTAAGCGAATTGGTCTATTATAACATGTCTATTCTTTCGGACGTCAGTGGTCTGATCTGAGAGTAATTTCACTGTGGTCTAAAAAACATGGTAGAGGGGTATACAGTATCCTGGTATCTAGATGAAGGTGGATTACACATTAGGGTGCATCAGCACGTAGTCGACAGACTTTAACCAACGATTCCTCAACATTCAATGGCGTTAACCTATGGTATCCCCTATGGCATCAACCTATGAATTCCCCTATGGCATCCCCCATGGAATCAACCTATGACATCCCCTATGGCATCAACCTATGGAATCCCCCATGGCATTCCCTATGGCATCAACCTATGAATTCCCCTATGGCATCCCCCCATGGCATCAACCTATGACATCTCCTATGGCATCAACCCATGGCATTAACCTATGTCATCCCCCATGGCATCTCCTATGGCATCAACCTATGGAATCCACTATGACAACCCCTATGGCATCAACCTATGAAATCCCCTATATCATCAACCTATGACATCCCCTATGGCATTAACCTCGGCCTCCGCAGTTGAGTGGTTCCGATCCTTGGCTACGAATCCGGAGGTCGAGGGTCCAAATCCCGGCGTGCCCAATTAAAATTTATTTGTTTAATTTGTGTTACTTTACAAATTATTCATTAGAATGACAAGTAGTATATTTGCGGAATCTTGAGTTGTAGATACTTTCAGTACCGCCCTGGTGAAAAACCACCATTCAGAATCGAAACGTTGCTTGAAATGGCTTTAGCCGTGTTTGGTGACCGGATATGAATACCTTACCTACCTTCCTCTCCTCCCATTTCCTTCCCCTCGCCCTACTTTCAGCCTCGCGACAAACCCCAACTGGGGATTCTCTGGGGTACTCTCATAAAAAAAAAACCTATGGCATCCTGTTTCGGGGAATATTTTGAAGATGAAGATAATGGGTAGGGGAATGAGATAGAAAGAGGAAGAATGTGGTTGAGAAGAACCTGGGGCTGGGAAATGTGTATTTTGACTGTTGTTTTAACGGTTTCTGATTTATTTAGTATGTAAAGTATATTATCATAATGAATATATAATGTATAATTTCCTTTGTTGCAGGAACCATGATAGACCCGAGCTCGTCTGAAGAAGACAGTGATGATGAGCACAAAAAACAGGGTGAGAATTACAAACTTTACTTTCATTATAAGATATACAAGTAACTCCCTCAGTGGATGCAGCAGAGTGATTAAAACTCTTCTACAAAACCTTTTTTTATATTTCGATAGCTGAAGTACTAGACGCTGCCCGGGGTAATGGACATCGAATTTTGTTTATATGGGACATCTGTTGACTTTTTCTACAGGTCTAGGATTAATATATTTTTTTTGGAATAAGCTTCATTAAGTAATTTAAAAAAATATATTATAATAACAGTTATTGTAAAATTAAAAAACTTTAAATATAAATGACTATAATCCACCATATCTTCTGTAGTAGTTTTTTCATCTTTATAACTTTCTCCATCTTTTCACTAAGTTTAAAGTTTATCTTTGTCATATCCTTAGCATTAATCATCTTCTCGAAGCTATTCATTACACAAAGTTAGAAAAGAGTTTTTTCGGGCAAATTTTATCATTATTTTAGAGAATACTTTTATTCGACAGTAACGATAATGAATTACACTTATTTGAATTGACAGCTGGCGTTTAGTTGGATCTGTTGAAGCAAATACCGTAGAAATATGACAATGGCTCCAGCTTCCGACAATTCCCATACACTCCCTCTAATGCTAGGTACAAATAGTCGATTATCATCAAACAATAAATTACTCCTTTACAAGACGACTATAAGGCCGGGCTTTACATACGCTGCACGCATTTGGTGGCACGCAGCTCACGCACATATTTATAAACTACAAACCCTGCAAAATGAAGCCATTCGTTTAGCGTTGACTGCGCCGAAGTGGATCAGGGTTTCCACTCTCCACAAATACACAATCATTACATATATCTATTGTTTTGTAATTTTTTTGTGTACAGTGACAGGAAACATTTCTCCCTCTTCCTGTGTCAACTGTCGATAGAGGTGCATAAATGTTGAGATAATCTTCTCTACCCAGTGAGCGGGCTGCCTATTGCTACTGTAAGGCTTTTATTTAATTTATTTCAAAGAATTGTAAACTGTGTTTTATGTGCTAGCGGCACTTGCTGATAGCAATCTTATATTTAAGCCGGCTCACTAAGGTAATGGAGAGAAATCTTTATATAATGGACAAGAAGATACATTTCCCAGAAAATCTATTAAAATGTATGGAAAACTCAATTCAGCTAACGCGGGCCACTACAGGCGCTATTGCAGCATTTTGACACTCTCATTTGGAATATGGAATATTAGGATGGGACTCAGCAGCATCAAATTAAATAAAACAACAAAATATAACTCAGAAACGCGTCATAAAGACCATTTTAAAGATCTCGATAAGGACTTCAACAACGGAAATCCTTAAACATTTCGACGTTCCAAGTGTACAAAAAAATCTCAAAAAAAGACAAATTGGCTATCACTCCTCATAATCATAATACCAGCGCAAAGCAATTAGACAAGCTATACGTACCCAAGTGTAATTACTACTTTTGAACAAAGACGCTCTGAGTTTTTAGCTGTAAAGTTATACAACAAACTCCCACTCAGTATCAAACAAAGTAATTCAATCAAAAAAACTTGGCTTAAGGAATTAACAGAAGAAGAACCGACTAGTATTCTCAAAACAACTTCATAGAAGTTACTGAAAATACCCTACCCAAACCTTGAAGTTGAAATATAGAAGTCGCTGAAATCTAAACCCAGTTCGCTTTAGCACAGGATCTCCTAGTGAGGAGGACTATGAAAAAAATTCTATAACATATATGTATTTTTTATATTTATGCCTTACCTAACTTCTGAACATGTCAAAATTATAAAGAAATGTATTTAAAAAAAAAATGGATGGTAAATGTCAGGAGATGGAGGTATTGTCATTTTAAAGTATTTGGTCGAAGTCAAATAGAAACTGTTATTGATTTTATCATATAAACTGTTCAAGTACCACTACGGGACATTCCTTATTGAATATACAATCATGATTGGTTTTCCTCGTACTCACAATACCCAGTGGTGTCATCCAATTTACATAACAATCAGTTTCTAGCAAAATAGTATTTCAATACTTGCTTTGTATTTAAAAATAAAACTATTTTCAGGATTATTCACAATGATGCACTCAATTTCGTATGTTCTTCGCTGATACACGCGGTTGGACCGTGCTTTTTCATTTATGGCTGTTACGTCACGCTTAGCTTTCTCCACCTCAACATTGTCTTATACTCAGATAGTAACCATCAGCCAAGTGTTTTTTTGGGCATTCGCTCTGTTTGCCTGTTTCCAAGCATTTTTTTAATCAAAAATTGTCTATGGAGGTGCCCATCCACTTTCCTAGACTATAAAATAGTGCCCGCCCACTTTCATAGGCGTACGTTTGACATTTGAGGTTTCTATTTGATGAAAAATAAGGCAAAACGCAGGTTGTAATAAGTAAAATAAGTTATGTCATAATCAGTTTTATTTAACCCTTTGAGGCACAAGATTTGAAACAAAAAAAATGCTTGTGTTGCACAGAATTTCGAAAAGTACGTATGTATCACCTATTGGCCGATATAGTAAGCCTTTTGAGTGGGCGGGGCATAATTTAAACCGCTGTGTTTCAAGTGGTTTAAATTTTTCGAAGTGGTATAAATTACATCCCACCTTGCAGCAAAAGATAAAAAAGGTGGGTTATTTTTTATACCACTATGCTTCAAGGGGTTAAAACATACAAAAACACGGTTTGACATTCTAAAACAGAAATAAATCTTTGTTATTCAATATTTGAATCGCGATAAATAGATCGCGACCCAATAGTAACGTTTGACATTTCACGGACATTTGTTGACACCCTGTTGATACTTTTTATAACTAGTCCTCTGTTGAGAGAAACTTATTATCCAAAAATCGGTATCGTAAATTGATCGTAAATTTGATCGAGAGTTTCGTTGAGAATAGCGTATTTGTGCATTTGAACGGTTTTGAGTGAAACTTTCGGCTTTGCTCACTAGGATTGGGAAGAACGGCCGTAACAACTCCGCCAATGAATGCACTAGCTCCTGAACAGACGTGTCTTTAATATTACTGCCCATTGTGTTTGACACGTCAGTTCAGGAGAGTGCTTTTATTGACTGACTGGGTCGATCTGGGAATAAGACAATGTTGAGGTTGAGAAAGCAGAGCGTGACGTGACTACCCCTCTTAGCAACGGGTAGGTTAAACCCATGACAGTAGTCAACAGTAGTGACGGTTGTGGCTATATATGTTTTGCATAGCCAAATAAGGTACAATTCAGAACTGCGTTTAAACTTATTGTCATCAGTATCGGCTATCATAAGTAGCATTAATTTCTATGTTCCCGATGGTTATCTCCGTCACCGACACCATAGACTGTTTTATCTCCCAACCTGCAGGACCAACTTGCCAATGGTCATGCCGGTGGGGAGGGCAATCCTGCTGTTAAATACATTCACTTCGGATATCGACATAAAGCTTTGTTGCTACTTGTATAATACCAGTATGTGTTGTATGCAATTTACCGAGGTTATGTATGTCTACCTTCTTTATTTTAATTTTTACTATTTTTTATAAGTAATTATTTTGATGTTGTATATCCCGTCTTATTTAATAATATCTTTAAAAATGGCTTAAAATACAAATTCTGTAAGATTTTTAAAAGGAATAAAGAATTGATATGAATTGAATTGAACTGAATTGAATGGAACTGAATATAATCGAATATAATAGAATCGAATCGAATCGAATCGAATTGAATAGAATAGAATTGAGTTGAATTGAATTGAATAGAATAGAATAGAATAGAATAGAATAGAATAGAATAGAATAGAATAGAATAGAATAGAATAGAATAGAATAGAATAGAATAGAATAGAATAGAATAGAATAGAATAGAATTGAATTGAAATAAATTCAATAATTGGACACATTCGTATTTAAATACAGGTTTCCTGTAATATTGTCATCCTGTAATATTGTCAGAGGTGGTCTTTGATTCCAAACTTATATTGCAGTTGTCTGCATCGTGCTATAAAACTATAAGGGTCTGTTATACTATCTAAAAAACAGTTTACTAATCCCGAAGCCATGACATCTATGTTCAACTGCATTATAAGGTACAAACTAGGGTACGCTTCTGCTATATGGGCACCATACCAGAAGAAAAAAAACGCAATTTATGCATCACGAAGATTTGCTCCCTGATACGCGTTATCAAAGTCTCCAGTCTAGAGGGAGTGGCTCCTTGCAGTAACAGCGTACAATAATTTGACCGAAAGTCCATACCTCTTGGTGTGCTATAAGTTCTTTGAACTAAACAATTAATACCAGGGGTAGCACCACAATCTGCTATGCATATTACGTGTTAGATTTTAGTTTCCAGTAACTCCCGACCAGAGGTGGCTGCCAAATTCTACAGTGGGGCGCACTTGCGATTTGTACAGGGTCAGAAGTTGTGTACTATTAAAGTATCTGCGGGCTCTGTACAATACGCCCAGCTTCTGAGAGGCTAACTTTACCCGGGCTTCGATGGAGCCCCCATACCTGAGCTGGTCACTTAAGGTTACACCAAGCATATCAATGGAGGGCTTGTTGGGAAGATTGCTTCCATTAAAGGAGACTAGATTGTCATTTCGATCCCTTTTAGACGTAATCAGATAAGATTGGGCCTTTGAAACATTAAATTCGGCGAGGTTATTCTTACCCCAAGAGGAGACCCTCTCGAGGTAACCGTCCATTATCTGATTCAAAGCCCTCCAAGCCCAAGTTTGTTTGCCCTTTGGGGGCTTGTCAAATAAAAAGCAATCATGGACAATCAAAGCTGTCATCCGCGTAACAATGGATTGGTGCACATGTCAAGAGTGTGATGTATAATAAAAACAATGTCGGAGACAGAACCGATCCTTGTGGGATGCCAGAATTTATTGAATGCGAGGAAGAGATGAAACCATCAGCAACCGTCTGAATCGATCTCTCCCTCAAAAAGTCGGCAATCCACGTACAAAAGTCCGTAAGAAGGCAGTTTGTTGACAAATCCTCGGTGCCAAACCCGGTCAAAGGCCTTAGAAATGTCCAGTGAGACCGTTTGAATCTCACCACAACGTTCCAGGCACCGCCCCCAAACATGCGTCACATACGCGAAAAGATCACCGCACGAGCGGTTCCGCCGGAATCCGTACTGGCGGTCGTTAATGATTTTGTTCTTCTCGAGGTATGTGAGCAGTTTGTCGTTGATCACACGTTCCATCACCTTGGACAGAACTGATGTGATCGCTATGGGGCGGTAGTTGGCTGGGTTGGAGCGGTCACCTTCCTTAGGTATAGGATGAATCACCGCTTTTTTCCAACCAGAGGGCACAGAGCCACATTTCAGGGACATTTTAAAGATCTTTGTCAAAACTGGAGCGATTTCTGCAGCACACCTCTGCAATACCAGGGCAGGTATTTCGTCAGGCCCACTAACTTTATTAACATCGAGCCCCCGTAAGACAAGGAGTAAATCCCGATGCTGTATTCTCAGCTTTTCCATATACCATAGAAGTGAGGAACCGACGGCGGGATGGCACCCCGATCATCGAGGGCCGAGTTTTCCGCAAACATTTTCCCTAAAAGGTTGGCCTTTTCGGTAGCAGTGTTTGCCAGTGAACCGTCGAGTCTGGTAAGAGGCAGCAGACTGGATTTGCAGCAATTACGACCTGTGGAGCTCGCTAGCGACCAGAACGCTTTGCTGCCATGCGGTCAGGCAGCTAGCTTTTTGCTGATCTGTAGGTCTTTCTCAAATTTTGACCTATTGTTGATTCTCTTACTTTCCTTTGCCAATTTGTTATATGCTGATCTGTTTTCTGACGTTCGAGATGTGTTGTAGGCTCGGTAAGCTGCGTTTTTTCGTCGAATTGCTTCGGAGCATTGTCGACTGAACCACGGCTTTGAGCCTAAACCAGTTTCTTTAACGGTTGATTGAATGAAGCCATCTATCGCAGATGTGATGACTTCACCAATTTCCTGGGCACATCTGGACGGATTCGAAATCTGAAAACAGACAGATGACCGTGGGAAAGCATTAAAATGCGCCCGCAGACCGAACCAATCTGCTGACCTATAGTGCCACATTTTTCTCTTCAGCCTCTCGATTGGGGGTCTGAAGTTGATAGGGATTGATGTCGTCACTAGGCAATGGTCGGACGATCCTAAAGGCGCTGCGACATCAATCCCATAACCACGTGGCTCGGTAGTTAAAAATGGGTCTAACAGATTGGATCGGTGAGTCTGGACATCAGGAACCCTCGTAGGCTGCTGAACCAGTTGCTCCAACCTATGGAAAAGGGCAACGAATTCCGTCTGTCGGCCAGCCAAGTTTGTTGAACATGAGAACTTCAACCGTGGTTCATTATGAACATTGAAGTCCCCCAGAACAACAAACTGGCCGAAGGGTAGCGGGGTAAGAGGTCATCAAGAGTTTCGCTCAAATTTTTAAATAGCTCGGATGAGTCTGATTTGCTGAGGTTTGGTAGCTCAGCACAAGATGATAAGGGGTGCGGTACTGCTAAATAACATCTCTCTTGATATTTTCAACGTAAACCTTGAAGGTTTCGAGAGACAGGCAAATACGTTCCTTAATTTTTGTCATTCTAATTAACTTTTATGAAATGTGTTTTGTTTGTTTATGTGTATTGCGTATAGTGTCAAAAACTTTCCCATTAAATGATTGCAAAGCCTTGGTAATGAGTATAGTTCAATTGATGTTTACCGTTACAACAGTGTGTCCAGGCTAAAAATCAGTTTATTTGAATGTTTTCATTAAATTTATTAAGTTTTTTCATGTGCTCCCTTTTTCATTGTAATTATTATGTTGTTTCTATAAAACACCCAGTCGGGCGCAATAAAGGTTTGCTGTATTGTAAACACGCTTTACAACTGCTCATGCTTTACAACATCATAATAATTATACACGTATTACCCACCCATTGCTCTGTAACTAGCTACTTACATAGTCTCTACCTTCTTACTTATTTTATACTAATGTTATTATATTATGTACTAAGCCACTTGTTATACTCTTTTGTACAACCTGCAGTTATAATGTAACCACAGGTAAAACTGTTATTCATTACGCTGTAACTACATACTTATATTGTGCCTACTTACTTCTTTTACACTCTGATTATTATTGTATGTACTATATTATTATACTCCTTTGTATAACTATGTGATAAATCTATCAACTTGTAAAAGCCTTCTAGGCGTCAATAAATAGATAAATATGGTAAATGGACGCAGTCCATAATATTAAAAAATATATATTAATTGTTTATTGTCATGATTGATGTTTATCATATTATTGTGTGTTCTAGGTATGGGCCACAAGAGCCACGGGCGCCGAGCACGCGGGCACGATGCCGCCGCGGCCGGCGGTGGCGCCCAGCGCGCAGCCGCCTCCCCGGCCCGCGGCTCCGTGGCGGCAGGTGCCGGAGCTGTGTTGCCGCCCCAGGCCGCCAGCAGGGCCTCGCCAGCACCGGCCCCCGCGCAACAGCCTCGCGCACAGCAGCCCCAACAGCTTGCGCCGCCGCCACACCAGCCCTCGTGAGTGGGACACTAATATGACCTAGCGTAACCTAACGCACTGTAGTAATATAGTTCATAACTTTATTGGGTTATAGAACATATGTTTGTAATGTGTGGTATCTTGAACAAGTCGTGGCGACGACTACGGCTGTAGTTTTCAGGTAAGTCATATGATTTATCCGGTCACTGATAGCCCATTCCTCTTGGAATGCTATAACTTACTTATATGTGCTAGAAAACTACAGCCGTAGTCGTCGCCTAAACAACTGGCGAGAATTCAGAACTTCATAACTTTATTAAAAAATTAAAATATATATATAATCCCGTGCAAGGCCCGGTACACATCAGCTAGTGTGTAATAAAATATCTGCCTTCAGTGCAGGGATGGGTCACGACTCGTTTTGTTAAGACCGGGAGTCACGGTAACAGCTCAATATTGTCACACGACTCAAAAGTACTACTCAATTAAACGACGGCTCATTTAAGAACCGGCACATATTAAGAACTCTCAGTTCATGAGCTCATACCCCAGTTCATACGACTCACAGCGTATATGGGTAGGTACATAAGGGCGCCGTTCACGTATTGCACAGTGCCTCTACACATGTGTAAATGTGGTAATTATTCTTATTTCCTTAACGATTTTATATAAACAAATTAGAACAAAGGACCTTATTTAAAGATGCCTCATTGTAAAAACGCGTGAGAATACTATCGAAAATCTAAAAGATGTTTGTCAATTTAGATAAATAAACAATATTTCTTAAGTGATTCCAAATCTGTCAAAAAGAGTCACAGTTCAATTGAGCCGTGGTACGGTTTACCAGGAGTCGTACGCTCATGAACGACTCGTCGCTACTTCAGTGGATAGCCATGGAATGCAAAACACACAATTTGCCGGTAATGGCGTCATCATCATTCGATGCCAATGCAAGGCGCCTTAGACGATAAATAATAAATCAGAACCTATGGAAGTCTGTTGGCGTAATGCCAGGAGTGTTGGACTGCAAATAATGCACAGCCAATGTCAGTCGATATCGCCTTGGCAACACACTAAATACACTGCCACTTTCATTCTTTATTCACACGGTTATTTGTAAAGCTTTGAAACTTTTACTTCTCCATTTGTGTGCTATTTTAAAGTAGTCTATGTAAGATCTACAGTCCCCCGTATTTAGGATGAACGAAGTATGTATGAAGAATGAGCTAATAATGAATTTAAGTAAGTCTAAAGTCGTGGTGTTTGAAAGAGAGAGTACGAAAACAGTGTGCAATATAGTTGTGAATGATGAATACTTGGAGCAGGTCGATGAGTTTGTGTATTTGGGAAGTATGTTTAAAAGAGATGGAAAGACTGGTAGGGATAATGAAAGAAGGGTGAATGCAGGAAACTCCATTAACGGAGGACTGAACGCGGTTGGCGCAAACAAAAAGTTGTCCAAATAAGCGACGCTTGCAGTACACAATGGAGTGCTGATACCAACCCTGATGTATGGCAGAGAGACGTGTAACTGTCAGAGGAAGTATGAAAGTAGACTGAATGCTGTATAAATGAGATCTCCGAGACAAACGTGTAGTAAAACCATGTATGATCGTGTGAAAAATGTAGATTCGTAAAGAATGCAAGGCTGATTTAAGCGTAATGATCAAGATTAAGAAAGGGATGCTTAGATGGGTCGGGCATGTAGAGCGAATAAACGAAGAAAGGAGTATAAGGGGAATATATGACGCGAATGTGAATGGAGGAATAAGCCGGGGACATCTGATGATGACATGGCACGATCAAGTGAATCAAATACTTGAGTCCGGCCATGTCAGAAGTCGGAATAACAGAAGAGAATATATGAGACGTTGTATGGATGTGAATAAAGCAAGAAGTGTATGCCAAGATCGAGTTGTTTGGCGGTCCGTCCTCTCTCCCTACCCCTGGCTGGAAACGGCTTGATGGTTAGTTAGTTAGTTAGTGCAGGTGAGTTACGATGAAAACTTTAGAGGAGACGATAAAAATGAATATATTTTACTATCCGTATTACTTAATTTTTAATAACGATTTTTACGTGAGAACAAATTTTCATTCTCACATAAAATTGAACATTTGACAGGTTTTAATACCCCGGTACATCCCCATCTAGAAGGAAAAATGTTTACTTGGAGAGAAAAATTATAATTAAATTAATAATAATTTCTTTGTTTAAAACCACTGTACTTAATATTATATAATTATCTACATGTTTCAGGAATAAAGCTCCCCTCCTCAAGATAATAAATTTACCTACTAAAAATAAGACAAGTACGAGTATGGACAATAATAAGAAAATAGAACAAATAAATTGTTTTTACTGAAGAGGAGAGCTTTGCTCCTGAAACATGCAGATATTTACGTATTGAAATACCGTAATTTTAAACAAAATAATAATAATTAATTTAATAAATATGACTCTACAAAGTTATTTTACATCCAATTTTTAATTATTAATTATTTTTATTGATATTTGAAAACCTCATTTTAATATTTAATCATTTAAGAAGATAATATTAACAAAACCTAAATGAAACATGAAACCGGAAAAAAAGGACCGAAAATAAAAAGATTTCAATCACATCTGGGACTCGAACCCCGGTCCTCTGCCTATCCGGGGCAACGCTCAACCTACTTATCTAATGAGACCAGTTCAATTTATTTCATCTTCATTGATATCATATCTCAAATACAAGATTTGTGAATATTATTTTCCTTTTTTTTTATGCGACTGATATATTTTTATTTTCTGTCGTTTTTTTCCGATTTCGTCTTTCATTTAGGTTATGTTAATATTACTTTCTTCAATGATTAAATATTACAATGAGGGTTTTAAATCTCAATAAAAAAATTAATTAATAATTAAAAATTGAATATATTCTTTAGGCTTTTATAAAAAGTCAATAGATGTCTCATATAAATAAAAAGTCGGATTCTAATCCGAGACACTCTTTAGTTTGCAATTGTATTCGGGTAGAACTTTGTAAACGTCATAGAAATAGCTGCCAATAATATGAGATTTAAAAAAAACATGGAAAATAATATTCTCAAATCTTGAATTTGAGATATGATATCGATGAAGATGACATAAATTGAACTGGTCTCATTAGCTAAGTAGGTTGAGCGTTGCCCCGGATAGGCAGAGGACCTGGGTTCGAGTCCCAGATGCGACTGAAATCTTTTTATTTTCGGTCTTTTTTTCCGGTTTCGTCTTTCATTTAGGTTATTTATTATTTATTTATTTATTTACGGACCAATGTCCAATTACACAAAATACATGACATTAAATAAACAAGAGCAACAGAAAAAGAACAGCACATACATAATACAAGAATGAAGCAATGACAAAAAGAGGACAAAAATATACATTTGAGAGAACACTCAAGTCAAAGCCTGAACATGGTTTTAGTAGAGTCCATGATTTAGAGTTCTAATTTCGTAAAACCCTACAAAAATCATTAACAGTGGTACCAAACATTTCAAGGCTCTGGCTTGAGTTAACTAGTCTCGACATTCTGGACAGTGGAGAAAGGTACCCATAATTAGTAGAGTGTGTATTAAGGAAAAGTAATTCATTGTTTCTGAGTCTACGGCAAGGAATGTTGAACTGAATGAGTTCCAATAAAGAAGGTGAGTCAATAATCTTTCCTACGCTTTTCTAATGTAGAAATGCTTATGGTTTGTTCAATTTCAATATACGCCTCTTTCTCGCCCTAATCTCCATGCAATTCCACGTAAGAAGCGATGTTGTACAGATTAGATATGATGAATATGAACAGCATAGAAAGGAGATCAAATGACACTGGCATATTCAAGATGAGGACGAACTAATGAGCAGTAGAGAGTTTTTAGGGTATTTATATTCTTAAAGTCACAGGCAATTCTATTGAAGAAGCCAGAATGTTTTAGTTATTTATTTGTGACATTATTGATGTGGTCACGAAAAGAAAGTTTACAGTCTAAGGTGACACCAAGGTCCTTAATTGATCTGGCGGTAGATAGGGAGACACTATTTAATTTGTAATCGAACAGGATCGGTTTATTTGCTCTCTAAAATGACATAATTTTGTATTTATCAATATTTAGTTCTAGGCAATTAATTTTACACTAATCATTAAATGAGTCAAAATCAAGTTGGAGAAGAAAACAGTCATAGTATGATTTTATACTTTTAAGGATCTTATTGTCATCTGCAAAAAGCCAAAAGAGCGAGTAAGTAAATGCCCCGGTAATATCGTTAATAGATATGTTAAAAAGAAGAGGAGCCAGATGGGCACCTTGATGGTTATGTTGTTTTATAATGATTATTTTACATAATTTGAAGAAATATTAATAATCATTAATTTATTCCAGAAGGTATTAACGGACAGGGCAATATAATGCATTCAATATTTGTCAATAATACAACATTATTTACCTCTTCACGGTTAATGGTAACTTTGCCCCATTTGAAAAATTAAAAAAATACTATTTTTAATGTTTTAGGTATCCACTACCTATTCACAGTTAGGTACATATTTTTTGTCACACAAATGCATGCGGTCACAATATTTTTCGAGATATTTCATAAAAAAAAAATATTAAAAAAGGTAAAGCAACACACTTTAGGATAATTTCTATGTTTGCTCGTCCTATTTTAGAGTATTAGGAGGTGCTAAGACAAATGGGAGCCAGGAAGCTAAGCCCCTCTTTACAATACGGTAATATTCTGTCTGGCCCCTGACCTTGAGAGCTGGATAATACTCCCTCCCCCCACTAGAACCGTCTGATGAACAGTGCCATCTATGTGGAACCGTGAACACTAATTTATTACAAATTTAGCCATTTTATTTTTTTTAGTTCTGGATGAAAGTTTTTTTTGTATTTATTGTTACAGCTGTTTCGGCGTTCAACGCCATTTTCAAACTGTGGTTATACCACATTAAGACGACTTGTATGATTTTGTTTACTCCCACCCAATTTTAATTTTGACTGTGTTTAAAGTGATTTATTACCGGTAAAACCGATTTACTGTGAAAATAATTGTGATAATCAGAGGAAGCTGTTTTCCCCACTAATGATTTTGTTTTAATTCTTAATTGTTTTATAATGACTACCACGATGAACGCCGAAAAAGCTATAAAAAAACAAATATTTACGGAACTTAATAATAACATTATTTATTAACTTAATTTTAAAAATTACGCATGATCTTTTAAGCGTGCTTTAATTTTGTGATTGAAACACTGGTGATTTTTTCCAGCAACAGAGGTCCACAGCCCCTGGCTCCCTCGCCCAGTCCCTCAGCCGCCAGCCAGTCAGACAAAGATAGTCAAGATCCTCAGGTAACCAACCCACATTCACACTTAACAATATTTTAATACAATTTTAACTGGTGCAATTTGATGGGAACATCCTCCCCAATAAAAAAGAAACGCTTGGAATAAGTATTTCAGATCAGACAAGTATCGGGACTCCACAGAAGCCCGAGTAAATCTGATTGAAGTCTGGGCGTCTTGAATAACAGGGCTAATAGTATTTTAAGCTTCTATATAAAATTCTAAACTCTGTTGATGACTGAGTTTTGGTTTATTAACACTTATTTAACACTGGACTTTTATACTGAGATGTTGAATGTTGAGAGGTTGATAAGAGAGAGCAATGAAGTATAGACAATTACAATGAGCTCATATAGAGCATTCATCAATAGTTAATTGATGAACAATCGATATACAATGTAATAAGAAGATTCTACAATAGTGACCAGCTGTTAACCCTGTAAAAATCTCAATTACGCTCGACAATTGAATATGGGAGCCACCTTTGGGCTGGAGCTCCAAAACAACTGATGTACCTGCTTGATCCTATGCAAAGGTGGGGGTCCGTCTGATTGACAAGCCGTTGTTAACAGACCTGCCGCCATCTATAATGCACAGAAGCAGTGTAGGTATGTTGAATCTGTTCTATGGGTATTTCAATGGAGCCTGCTCTAATTAACTAGCAGTATTAACACCCGTTCACAGTTGATGTCTGCTTCATGAGATTTGGTCGATTCTCTGACTCATTTTAGTATAAGGCGGCTCGCATTTGGAACGAGCTACCGAGCTATCTGTTTTCCTCCTTCGTATAATCCAGGCCTCTTCAACACCCGCATTAATAAATCCCTTCCTACAACCTCTACCTTAACCAGCCTCACAACGCTGCCCATCCGGGTGGTGGTATAGTTCACCTGTCTTTACAGCGTACAGACACAGGGGCGATCTTGTGAGGTGTAACATAAAATTTGTTTATAGAAAAACATACTTAACCTAAAAAAATCATCACTTTAAGGCAAAAAAAAACTCACATCACAGTTTCTGAGATAATACAATATCCAATGTAATTCTCCACTTGATATAAATAAATTTGTAAAATTCTGAACACTGATGGCGATACGTCGAACTATTTTTGCTAATATGCTTTACAAAACAATAGTATTTAATTGACAATTACAGTCTCTGGAGTGGACATTATTACTTTAAAATCAGTTCGTTTTCTTGGTGTTTACTTGGACAAAAATATTGTTTAAATGAATACTCAACTTGGCATTACGGTAAAGTCCAGTGTATTTGTTCTAAGGTAGTTAAAATCCATAAGAAGATGTGTCCCAACAGATTCTGCTAAGACTCTGGTAAATTCTCTAGTAGTCTCCAGATTGGACTACTGCAATAGTTTGTATGCTAGTCTGCCTTATGTACATTTGAACAGACTGCAAGGAGTGTTCAACACAGCAACTCGTCTAGTATGCGGTGCCACCAAATACTGTCACATCACTCATCTTCTACGTAATTGCCTACACTGGCATAGTCACAAAAAGAATTCTGCCTAAAATTTGTCTTATGATATACTCGTACAAGGCACTGAACGGCTGGCACCATCATACTTGACTAATCTCTGTGTGAGTGTCAATCTTACTCAGCGACAGCCAAGTCTGATGCGCCGAACAGACTGATTGAACCTTCTCGTACGAATGCTGCTAAATTTGGGGACCGAGCTTTCAATATCATTAGCTAAAGTAGCTTCTGTAAGTAAAAAATATACAAGAGCGTTTATCGACATTTTCGGTGTTAAGTCCTAACCTATATATCGTATTGCAAAATTTTGTGTACAGTGCCAGGGAACATTTCTTCTTCTTTCTGTATCAACTGTGATTAGAGGTGCGTAAATGTGGAGATAATCTTCTCTACTCATTGAACTGGCTGTCTATTCTTACCGTAGGGCTTTTATAAAATTTTATTCCAAAGAATTGTAAACTGTGTTTTATGTCCTAGCAGCACTTGCTTATAGCAATCTTATGTTTAAGCCCGCTCACTAAGGTAATGAAGGGATGTCCTAACTTTCAAAGAAAGAAATACACTAGCCTTATTCCTCTAAATTAACTATCGATATACTCGTAAGTTATATTATCTTTGAAAATTACTAACATAATCATTAATGTTTCCCATATTTTATGACTGCCATCTTTTGGTGTGATTGCAAAGTTATGCTGGAATTTTTGCAACCTAAATGATGTCTTGGATACACTGTACATTCTATACACTGGATACCTATGTATTGTACTATTTCTTGTTCAAACGAGTCAAAATTACTCAAGGTTCCATCTTTTAAAATGCGCTAGTTCCTTTCTACTCTTTACTAGTGAGATACAAAATTATATTATTTTTAAGATATTTCGTTTCGTTTTTTTTTTTATAATGTTAAAAATATATTTTTTTAATATATACATATACATACTCGAATCGAAATTGGGTTTTATTATTATCTCAGTCGATCGCCACTTTTTTTTATCAACTAGTCGACGTAGAAAAAAAAAAGTGTGGCCACCCCTGCTATATTTAAATTTATTTATTTATTTATAAGAAACAAACCGCTTTTACTAGAAATTTATGTACAAAGGAAGTTTATCAAAAGGTAAGCCAACAAAGTTTCTTGTGCTAACAGTGGTTAAGTATAGATGTCTTATTAGATAAACAAAATAAGAAAGAAGGGGGGAGAGGAAGAGAAAGATAGGATCGGAACATATATATAGATTAGCGCAATTGGTAGAGGCACTTATCTCGGTAAGACTAGAGGATCTGGGTTCAAATCCCAGTCGCGACCGTTACCTTTTATTTTCTGTTTATTTATCATTATGTTCCTCAATGATTAAATATTACAATGAAGTTTATAAACTTCGATAATTTAATTTCTTGCTAACGTAAATTTTCTCATAATATTTTTACTATGAAAACGTTCTTGTAACGGGGTTTGAGTTTGTCGATGAGTATTACAAAATAAAGTTGTTAACTCATAAAGGCACTGCTTTTACAACTGCTACTTGTATTAAACATGTTAATTATGGAATTCTAGGAAAGGGCAGAGAGAGTGGAAGAAGAACGGAAGCGAAGGTTACAGCTGTACGTGTTTGTATCGCGCTGTATAGCGTACCCCTTCAACGCCAAGCAACCAACCGACATGACCAGAAGGCACACCAAAGTAACACCACACCAGCTCGAGACCATACAAGCCAGGTTTCAGGTAACGGAATTCATTTTCATCATAATGACTTTTGTGTTCCATCGCTGTTGCAATTGGACTTTTGCACGTTCGAACAACAGAGCAGATAATTACTAAAGATGCCCTAGCATGCAAGGAGAAGATTTCAAAAAGTCATCTGATTTGAGAATAAATGCATCCCGACAGTCTGCAGGCAACTCGCATTGCACTGTAAAGAATTAATATTTACTCTCTGAAAAGCAAATCTGCTAATGATCAACTATTCCTTTTTAATTGTGCGGAATTTATGGAAAAAATCTCATTTTCCCTTAGCTGTGGAACAGATTACAAACTAACCCAAAAAGCCAATAAGTAAAACAGTAAATAAGAAAAAGGTTCGGCTCGTTTACAAAAACCGAATATTTTATTGGAGTAGTTAGTTTAACCCCTTTTACAAATGTTTTAAATTTGCTTACGGCAGAAAAATCACGTAAAAGAAATGTGGACAGTTACATGGACGCCTGCGTTGTTGTATCACTTGAGCTGTCAATGTATTATATAATTAAATACATTAAATACAGTAAAAAAATGCGTATCTGTGTAATGTAATGTGATAGTTTTGATTATTCTCTTTGCTACTTCTATTTTTACAACGTTTAAATGAGCAGGAAACCATAATTATTGTTTTATTCCATAAAATCTTCAAATGATCGCTCGCCACCAGTCAATATACGAATGATGACGTCACGTATTCGAGAAATGCGTGAACCCGCCTGTTTCAAAAATTAGGTTGTCACATGATTGCTTCCAGCCATCGAAATAGAAATAGTAGGCAAATTTGGTTAATTATGGCACGTCTATTCATTCGGACCTCAATGGTTCGAACAAAAGTTTTATTTACTTTCCAAACCAAGGGTCTAGTTTTCATGTACATACGTAGATATTTTACAATATTGGCTATGTGCAAGACAGGAAAGTCTCCTACTACCATCACAGTAAGCGGAAAATGTTGCGTGTGTCATGGATGGAGGACTTAGCGAGCTGAGGAATTGAACTCACGACGGTGGGACACGAGTGCGACCCAGACGCGATGCCAACTCAGCCACTGACTGGGTATATTTATGTATGACAGAGTATATTTAACATAATATGCTTCAATATATTGGTTTTATTTGACCCAGTGACATATTAAAGTAGGCAATGGACCCGGAGTCTATTTATGGCAGATAATATTTGATAGGTTGTACTTGTAACCCCAGTGTAAAATAGGACGTACTGTCTAGTGGTTCCAGTAAAAACCATAATGCAAAAATAGAGTTCTACTACAGCATTTAGATAATTCCATCTGTTGATATTTATTCAAATTAATATATTTCGTAATCACAAAAGATATATAGTATCTCTTCTAACCATACATTTTTTGTTCCGTAACGAACTGTTTTAACGAATCGTTATCTATCCGTTTTTTGTCTCGAATTATTGCCATTCGCTCGTCATCACTTTCACTGCTCGATGCGGAATCCGTTTCACTGATGCAAATTATGTATTGTCTCTTTAATTAAAATACTGAACGGTTTCAAATAAGCGACCGTCGGCCAACAACTGGCAACTGTCAAACTAAGCTGCCGAATGTTTATAAAACGGCGAAATCGAGCGGTAGTTCAAATATTAATTAAAAACGGATGGTTAGAAAACCGGCAATTAATAGTTAATACAAGCCTTTTTACTGTGAGTAGTGGACAATTTAAAAAACTAAAAAATGTCAATTCCAGGCCTTTTTGAAAGGAGAGACACAGATTTTGGCCGACGAGGCCTTCCAAAACGCGGTTCAGAGCTACCACGACGTGTTCCTGAAGTCGGACAGGATCCAGGATATGGTCCGGTCTGGAGCCTGCAGCCACCATGACTTCAGAGAGGTCTTCAAGAACAACATCGAAAAGAGAATCAGGTAAACCTTGTTCGGTAGCAAAATCTGTTATATTGTAAACTAGATATTTTGTTAAATTTAATATTACGTTTTTTTAGATCTGAAACAGCTTCCGTAAAGTTTTACAATCGTATAGCATTCGTAATACGCATTTTATTAAAACAAAAATAAAAAACATTTATTGAACTTAATTGCAATAAAAAGCAAATAATTCAGTTTTGGGAGGCACCAAATAATTAACTTAAATTAAGATTTCACAAAAATAAATATACACGTAAAAATCGCAATAATTACATGACGCCATTTTCAAAGTTATTTGATGAGATGTTTACCAATAGGTACTGCCAACCCTATAATGTCGTATAACCATTTTTCCTATTTTTAAATAACCCAAAACTAAAAACCTATAACCAGCCAAAACGCTCCAAAGCTATGGCCGGTCGGTTTTGATCAGAATTGAGGTTAGAATGTCAAATTTCAAAACAAGGATGAGCTTTACCGCACATAATTTTATATTGTATTCATGGTCAACCATAACTAAACACAAATAATAAAATTTTGTACCTTTTTAGAAACTTTTATTCGAAGAATAATAATAGTATTGAGCATTAACGTTATCGTAATATCTGTATTGATAATTGGTTTGCTCACGAATACTCTAAAATTATTTCACTAATAATATTTTTTTTTTTTAATATTGAAAAAAATAAAAAGTCACACAAATTAAGTAAAAATTTCACCAAGACTAAAAAAATATATATTTAAAATACAAAACAAGAGTAAAAAATAAATATGTCCATACTAATCCAAAAACAAAATACACACGTCACATCAGATGTTCCAAATACAATGATACCAACATAACAAGGTGTTTTGATGAGATGATTTTTTATACTTTATTTTTATTTTTACACACAGGGGGCTCTGAGGGATATAATTATCCTCAAGGCCTATATCATCTTTTGGGATGCTGTGTGGAGGGTCTTTTAGAGGATAGGAAGGAGTGAACCAAGGTCTTGAAGAGATCCATGTTGTAGGATGGAGGAAACACAGACGCCGGCAGATCATTCTACAGCCGAGCTGTTGAACACAAGAACGAGTCGTAGAAGTGACCCTTTCTCATGTGACGAATGTCAACTGTGTGCAAATGTTGGGCGCGCGTTTGGCATGTTTCCCGACTACGCACCGGTGCCGAAGGGATCAATGACGCTAGTTCCTTGGAGCATCTTCCGTTAAAATACCGGTAGAACAAGGAGAGCATTTCCAACTGATATTTGTGCTCCAAAGATTGCAAACCGTTTGTTAAGATAGGCGAATCTATCAAACGGACCGCCCGTTCCCGCACAGAGTCAAGGGTTTTTTTTCAGATATTTAGGGTCTCCCGACTAGAGGTGGCTGCCAAATTATACAGTCGGGTGCACTTGCGATTTGTATAGGGTCAGCAGTTGTGTACTATTAAAGTATCTGTGGGCTCTGTACAACACGCCCAGCTCTGAAGCCCCCGTATCCGAGCTGGTCGCTTAAGGTTACACCAAGCATATCAATGGAAGGCATGTTGGGAAGTTTTCTTCCGTTGAAGGAGACTAGATTGTCATTTCGAATAAATGCTATTAGGGAAAACTGACGACTGTATATGAAATGTAGATGTCACTAGTGTCGCCATACTTCAAATGATTGACACCAGTCGAAATAGTAAACCTCAAACGTGAGATTGCTTCTCTCCACTTGACATAATTTTATTGTATGGGTCCAAAGATTTATCCCAGAGATCTTTCTAAAATGTGTGTACGATTTTCAGAATTAATTTTATTAAATATGCGTATAAGCACGTATTTCTTAATTCGCATAAAATTAATGAAAAACATTTTTTATTAGTTAATTCACAATGAGGAACCACTATTTCAGACACAGGAGAAGCAAAATCACGCATTTTATTTAATTTAAAGCTAGGTAAAGTTTCAAGTTTTGTATGCCTTTTAGGTTGGGTTTTTTTTTTACGAAAAAACCCAAACTAAGACCTAAAATCCTATTTTACATCTATTTTTTTGCTGGTGTTATTTTATGACTTTCACGCATTAAGGGCGATTTTGGCCATGTTTAATCAGTGAGATTTTAATAGTACAGATTGTTCTTAAAATTAGTTACTTTTAAACAGGATATAATATTTGGGCAAATAAAATTGAAGCAGATAAGTTAGTGTAAATTTATGTGTTTTTAATCCCCAATGTCTTAAATTTTAATGCCTATTTTATAAATACGTTTTGCTAATAAATTTTTTATTTGAGGGGAGTTGAGACTTAGAAGGCAGGGAATGCTGGTAGGGAGTTTAATTTTAAGTTTTGTCAATTGATGCATAAAGTTTGGAAATTGATCTATTGATGGACACTAAAAGAAATTAAGGTCCAGAGTATCCTCTGACCCACAATCACAGTAAGGCGAGCTGACTATGTGGAACCTGACGAGATGACTAAGACAAGAAGTGTGACCTAGTCTCATTCGAGTTATGGAGGAAATATTTTTTTTTGGCATGCAAGTGTATTTATGAAACCAGGGCTTCACAGGAATAAACCCTTGTATACTGATGACCTTTTGTTAGAGAAGCTATTTTCCATTCAGAGGACCATTGGAGTTTGTAATTACTGTTTAGAATAGGGAATTAGTGTATTACATGTAAAACAGGTTTAAGGTTCTCAGTTTGGGTTTTTTTTTAATAAAATAAAAATTTTAATTTAATAAATTTTTAATAAAAAATGAAAAAAATAATCGGTAATTTTATGAAAATGTATAGAATTAATTTTTTATTTTGATTATTTCCAGATCGTTACCAGAAATCGACGGACTAAGCAAAGAAACAGTACTGACATCTTGGCTAGCCAAGTTTGATTGTATTTTGAAAGGAACTGGTACGTAGAAAGACGGCTCGCAGGTGATAGATGTTGCATCAAATAGACATTTGGTTTCCTTGTGTATTTTACTACCCCTCTGCCACAATACCCAAATATCAAAAACATAGGATCGCTCTGACAACCCACTCTCAAAATCAAATTCAAAACAAAACATGGAATGTCTCACTATTTCCTTCATTACATTATAATCTTTAAAAATAAACTATACCCATAAGTGCAATATACATTAATTATTCAAGAACAACACGAATTTTGCAAAACAGTTTTGCTAAAGTTTGTTAATCAACAAGCGGTTTTAAAACGATGTTTGTATCTTGACTAAAATATACACTCTATGAAAATTTATATTTGAAACATAACATTGGCTTTCACTAAACATGTTTTTTAAACCTTCTGTTTTGACTTTTGCATGGCCTTATATACGCGAAAAACGTAATTTTTTCGACGATATTTCGTTAGCCTAAACGTTTGAAAATATGCATTTAAGACTTTCAAATTGTGCAGGCTATAACTCATGTTCCGATAGCTTTCAAATTTTTACAGCATATTCTAAGTATTAATAATGTTAGGTTCAGAAATGATAATGTGGTCGGTTCCTACCTTAATTGCTATTTATCCAGTCCTTACCTTCCAAAACCAAACACTAGGCTTTTAAAAAATGGAACACAGTGATTGTTTTTGAGTGATCTCTTGTTTGCTAGAAGAAAAACTCCTTTCGGGGAAGCATGTTCGTTCTTGACATCATTCGGTAAGTGTTTGGTTATCCTTGTCCTTTTAAACCTTTAATCATCTATCCTTTATTACAATCAACCAAAACCATCACTATTATTGTCGTCATTATTCGTTATTTCGTTTTACACGCGATTACATAAACCCCACAATTTTCGTGTGGGCAATTTTCGTTTATTACATTGTATATCAAATATCTTTCGTGTAAAGTTCGATAAAAAAAATTATTTACCTAATATGTGTTAGTAGAAAAGTGAGTGAAAAAGTTTACGTTCCGTTGTCACTTTTTTTGTTTTTTTTTTTTTTTAAATGTTCATTCTTTTTTCAAATACTCATTAAGGCTGAAGGTCATTACCATCAACGCGCTCGTCAATAAAATAATTATTGGATGATTTTTATAGCGCCGTTTTTGTGAAAATCACCTCAAGGGCGCTGTATTAACTTACCGGCTAATAAGTCAGCCGTTTTTCATTTCTTACCTTTTTTTGTTGTGTAGTTAACAAATTGAATGAATACTGTATTTAAAAAAAAAAGGCAAAATATACGTCAATTTTTTTACTGTTTCTGTTTCCGTTTTATTTACTCCCGAAAATCGAGGAAATCGCGTGTATAAGGCCTTAACTACTCAATTCGGTGGGATATTCCATAATGTTTAAAAATATACATTCAAACATAAATTCTTCAGAACTATACTATTTCCATCATAAACTGATTTTCATCTGATTTGTCTATTTAAAATAAATCTTCATATTTCCTTTTCTTTAACTTTAATTCTGGATCTTTATCAAAAATAGACAATCAGTCCGTGGCTAAATTGACTAAGAAAGATAGACATGCATACATAATGAAATCCTAACCATTCTGTCAACATGTCCTCATAAACATCTATCCTAGCTCGGTATTGATTGTTGCTACTTATTTTAAAATCCACATCAGCTTAAAAATCCTAAAAAACTGTCTAAAAAATGTTCAGTCAACAACCATAGAAGTACATAAACCACATAGTCAAGATTGCAGCAAGCAACTTTTTCCGATCCACCCTAATTTTTTGCACATAAAATTGTTGAATTATCAAAGAACTTTGATGAAATTTGCAAATTTTGAATAAATTAATTGAAATTTCTAATTACGATTCAGCGTTTTTTCAAATGTGGTAATTTAATTTATTTTTTTTTAAATCACACTTAATGAGTTTGGTTTTCTAGGGTGGATTCGGTAAAAGTGACTATGTGTTTTACACTTAGTGGTTTTGAAAATGTTCTATTACAACAATTTAAAAAATCAGTTCAGTAATGATTTAATGTAAAGTAATCAATCAGTAAAGCTGGTGTGGAAGGTAAAACTGCCCTTGAGTGTCCAATTATATTTGTTTCGCTTGTTATATGTGTCTGTATGCTGGGTGTTAAATGTGTCTATCTATCTCCCTTGCACTCACTTTATACACCATACGTCCAACAGGGATAACAGGTAAGAACAGATCATGTCTTTCGAAAACTAACCTTTTTTCTCTCATTTTATTCGGCTTACCTTAAACAATTTAGTTATTTGTTATTTTGCTTTACTGCCAAATTTACATATTGACTTTTTGTGTTATTTTTCCTTCAAAATGTTCACTTTTCTTATGAATTCACACAGTATCATTTCTGTCACTATTTTTCACACAAATAATCTTTCTCTCAATTGTTTTAAAAAATCACACACTTTATTTTTAAATGGTGTCTTTTGTGCTTTTTTATCATTGTGAAACTAATTGTCTATGTTATCGAGCCCTAATACTGTCTCTATTCTATCAGGTCCGGCAATGTAGCAATTTAAAAATATCCACGTACGTGATGATGCACAAGCTTACGTACAAATTATTCTTCGGAAGATCTATTTTTTTTTCAACATGAATATCGCGCAAGAGTCCCAACTTCTCCCAACCGTCTGGAGCCAGTGAGATTATGGCATTCTCAATTAAGGAATGTTGTGAGGCTGAAAGTATTGCGGGGGGAAGGAGAAGGGAAGAGGAACGTGGTAAAATACCTGGCTATTCCGATCTGATCACCAAACATGGCTAAAAACCATTTCAAGCAACGTTACAATTATTAATGGTCTTTCACCATTTTAATAATAATTTTGTTCGCTTTATTCTGTGGTGTTGGCCAAGTAAACATCTTAAAATTACTTTTCTTACATTACTCTTTGTAGACAAAGAGAGAATATTCAATCTTTCGGTTAAAAAATAATTTGACATTCAAGACCCAAATGATTCTTCAGAGTGAATACAGTTAATTTTTTCAAATCAATTCAATTTCAATGTTTTACACATTATTTATTTCTCCAGTGATATCTTTTTACAATAATTAGTAATTTTAATAGTATTTGTAATAAATATTCACTGATTTTAATGTGAACACTCCAACTAACAACTTATTTATCAAAGTTTTATTTTTTCACTTTATTTTACACATTGTCACATTGGCTTTTAACACTTTTCTATTTGAACGGGTTCATAAAAAAATATCCTTTTCACTGGCAAACTGCACCAGTAGATAGTGTTTTTTCTCTAGCATGAAATGTTTGCATTGTAAATTAATCAAGTGATTCAAAAATAGAATGAATCTTTAGAGAATTGTTATTTTTTTCCATGACAAAGGCACATGTTTTAAATGCCTATTCTTGTTATAAAATTTATTAATCAATGAATTAATAACCCAAAAGAAATTACCCAAATTACGGTTACATTTGATTTGTGCCCGATACGGTGCAATGTTTGCAAAATGTCAAAAAATTCAGTCAAATATCAATAACTGTGATATTAGTGTTACTTAGATTGGCAAAATTCTTTTATTGTAAGAAATAACAGACACTCAATTCGTCTAAAATAGTGTAGGACACATGACCAAGTATCCTTGTTGATTAAGAGGAACGGCTCCGCGGCCTGTTTCATACAAAACTTAATTTTTGTTTTGAGGTCAAAATACTCACCTAAACCTAATGATTTTTTTTTCATAAAAAAGTATAGTAAAAATCTAGTAGGGCTTAGAAGTAATTTATTTATCTTTGTTTTAAATTATGAAATATAGGCCATTAAAGGAATTGATTTTTCGCGATTTTAGAGGTACCTTCAACAATTATTTGGGGGCTTTCGATGATTTAAAAAAAAGTTTTACTCTGTCTGCTTTGAAAATATAATGAAATATAAAAATTTGAAAAATAAATTAAAAGAAGCATTACGGTGGACTTAAAACTAAATTCAAAACGACCAATTTACGTTGGAACACAAATTTGCCGTACATAATTTTAAATATCGACCCGAAAAAACCTTTTTTTTAATATTTTTATTTACTTAATCATATTTACATAGCAAATATGATATATATATATTTTTAAATACGGTAAACCCGCAAATAATTTTCTAAGTTGCCTCTAAAATTATGAAAATTGTTTTTTTTTCATGGCATATACTTCACAATTTAAAACACAAATAAATAAAATACTTCTCTGTGCGTGCTAGATATTTACTAAACCTTTAATTTAAAAAATATATCGTTCGGTTTGGATGGGTATTTTGGCCTCCAATCCTAAATTAATTTATGTATGAAACAGGCAGCGCGGCCGTTCCTCTTAACAGCGTCAACTTATCAGTACAGCGAAAAGGAAAATTAAACAATTTTAGGCAATTTCATACTGCCATTGTGGCATTTTTAAGGAAGTGTTTTCACCATAATTTACATAGAATTATAGCAACATTCTTAAACCAAGAGTGTAAGTATAAATTGAATGTTTGTAAATACAATATGATAAGTGTATTCTGTTTTTAGTTGCACGATTCTTTTGATTGGTTTTACGATTGCGTTGGATCATATTTCAGAATTGAATAAACCGAATTTTTTTATCGCATCATTACGATTACTATAAAAATCTTTCTAGGTTTAGACATAATTTATAAATATGGATTTTTGAACCAATTTGATGGTTTAAGACCTTTTAAATATAAAAAAAAAATCTATAGTAAGTTCATAAGCCAAAAAACTATTTAAAAAGCCTCATTTAACGTAATCGTAAAATAGCAAGTAGTGTTATTATTATTAATTTTAATGAATGCATGTTTGTTGTCTGGTTTTCTACTAACAAACCTCTCTAGAAAATGCAATAATATAATATAAACAAACAGAACAGAAACAACACAACATTTTATGTCGAAATATACAAACCACACAACTGCCACAATAATGAACTAAACAATTTCAACCCAATGCAGATTTGGCTGAATTTCGTTATGGGAAACAATTAACTGTTTTTTTGGAAGTTAGCAAACCTGATTTTTAATTAATGAAATAATGTGGTACATATATTTTTTTACACAAAACTCATAGCAATCAAATTTATTATTCTTTCCATATGTATTATACTGTCAATTTCTCCTTTTTAGTATTTGGTAAGTATGTTATACTCGTATTTGAAAATTCCTCTCGCATTAAGAAATTAAAAAAAAAATTACAAAATATTTTCCAGAAACTCAATTCGTTACCCAATTTCTCAAATACTATTCTTTTTAAATCAGTCCCATAAATTTTATTACATTTAGTTAAATTTCTTTACGAAATACATTGAAAAATTAGGTTTCTTCATTAATTAATCGATTATTTTGGAGAGACCTCGATAAATTGCTGCATTTAAATGGAACTGCAATACTTTGCATATTTAAGGTGGAGAGGGACATCAGAGACGGATTGTTTATTAATTCTAAATAGTTAAAATATTATTAAGCGATACGATAAACATAATGTTTTTAAAGAGAACAAAATCAGTTGTACATTAATATATTACGGATATTGATAAATGAGAAATTGTAAAAAATATACATAGACAAGTATTAGAAATAACAAATAGTACAAGTAAAAATTTACGTATTAATTAATCATTGTAACAAATACTGAAGATGATAATCGGTATCAAACATGCAACAAGGTTGATAGGTAAAGTATAAAAAGTCAGGGGGGTAATTTTAGAACTATTTTATAACATGGGTTGAGAGATAGTCACAAAATTGTCTGTAAGTGATATTAAAAATGTCAACGGTAAATACAGCATCGTTGAGAAGCTGAGTCGCTCTGCTGATTGGCGTGCTCATGGGATCTCCCACGAGTATACTTATTAGGAACGTATAAATTTTCCTGTTTCAACATAGGTGGAATACGCATGGTTCAAGAGATTAACTTAAAGAAATGTTTACCTAGAAATATTTTTCGGTAAGCTTCTAAGGTATTAAATATAAATATATATTCTCTCATGTAAAGGTATCTCGTATGTACATAGGCTTAGCATTAATCAAAATCAAATTTTAGAAAAGACTTTTTTCTGACCGCCCTACGTATGTTTTAAAAAATATTTTTAAATGTTAAATTCCCTCAAAGCATACTTTGAAGATTTTTCTTTAAAATGGCGAAAAGAAAAAAAAAAATAGGCTTTAGTTTAATTTTTCACGACCACTAATTTAGATGTTTTTTAAATGCGGATTACAAAACTTTCGTTCATTTTTTTTTTTTAAATGTACTGGAAAATGATATCAATTTCTCCACTTTTTAAAAATATTTTAATATTTTGTACGGAAAAAGACATTTTTCTTATGGTATTTTGATTAATGCTAAGCCTAAGTAAATTTTAAAATTATAAGATAACATTACGTTAATCGTATTATGTTATCATATAATTATGTTAAAACATTATCATAAATACTCCATCTCAGACGTTCTTCTCCACCTTAATACTGGTAAAGACTAAGCTAAGGAACTTGAATGAACCAATATGGCTATGTGAAAGCACCATGGTACTCCATGAGAATCTCATGGTTTAAAATTTGTACTTCTCCATTATCTACCGCTGGCTAATCATTCAATTCAATTCTTTATTCCTTTTAAAAAATTTACAAAATTTACATTTTAAGACATTTTTTAAGATATTATTAGATAAGACAACATCCAAAATAATTACTTATAAAAATTAAAAAGAAAAGATCTAATTAAATTGCATACAACACATACTGGTATTATACAAATAGCAACAAACCTTTATGTTTAAACGCAGCTTCATTGATTCTAAATATGTTCATATCCGAAGTGATTCTATTTAACAGCAAGATTGCCCTCCCCACCGGCATGACCATTGACAGGTTGGTCGGTGACAGTGATAACCATCGGGAACATAGAAATGAATGCTCACCATGATAGCCGAGTTTTCGTACCATTCGCGAATCAGTCTGAAGAAAAGATGTGTAACAATGTATACATCCCTTCTGACCCGCAGATTGTTCATTCCGAGCATATCTAAGAGAAAGTCGGTAGGATAGAGCCACGGGTAATAGTTATACTCCCTCAGGTAGAGAAATCTCAAAAATAACTTCCCACTTACCTTATAATAATGTTTTGATTATCTTTATAGCGCTGTTTTTGCGACAAATCAACTCAATGGCGCCGTAGATCACCTCTTGTATAGATTAAATTGAGTATAAGCTAAGGAAGTTGACTATGTTGTATTAAAGTTGGTATGTGTCTATGCGCAGGCGTGCTGGGAGACGACGACTCCAAGCGACCCTCGCGGCTGCAGCAGCAGAGTCTCAACGCGGAGTGCATCCTGTCCAAGGAGCAGCTGTACGACATGTTCCAGCAGATCCTCGGCATCAAGAAGTTCGAACACCAACTACTGTTTAATGCGCTTTTGGTGAGATTTTTTGATACAAGACAATAAGTACATGAAAATAAAGCTTTTAAATTCTTGCGGCAATTAAATTGTGAGGGGCCAATATCTTTCTCCAGTTTGCGTCGATGCCGGAGGCTGGACTGAGGCGGGCCTCCATGGTGAGGATATTCCCGGAGCTGTTTACTCTTTCCCTCATTCCAGCCACCCTGGATCTTATAAGGGCTGCAAAACCTGAAACTCGCCCCTCCGTGAACATACTGGAAGCGCTGTAGTATATGGGGAGGCCAAACATTATGCGGAATACGTTATTGTACTGGACACAAAGCCTTTCCATGCTGCTCTGTTTTTTAGTTTGCCCAGAGTTCGCACGTGTACAACGTTGCGTAGAAGGCAAGGGAGAGTCCTTTTCACAGCGGTACTACAAAGGCGAAATCTTCTGCTGAGCATGTTAGATTTTACGCTGAGAGCTCGTCTTTGCCTATCAATATCATCATCATCCATGAGATGACTGGTGATTATGCGTCCTAGATATTTAGTTCCTTCAGTCACCTTCAGGATCACACCATTCAGGGTAGCTGCAGGAATACTAGTCGGGACTTGACCATATCTTATGACCAACACAATCAATACAACATGACGGGTTCAATGTTTTCATACCAATTTTAAAACGTTATTGTAACAGTTTTACATATTGTATTTCATTAAAACTACTCTCTAAACCTTCCCGGCACTAATAAGAACAAACTGTGCTATTTTCAGCGAAACCGGTTTAGTAATTTTCGTGAAAATAGAGGACAGACATACAAAAATTCATTTATATATATAGAGATGCATATCTGATGAAGAAGAAAACCTCCTCATAGAAAGTCGATAATTTTTCCTTCTTTAAATCATTTGAATGTTGAATTGCCAGTTTTTTAGATTACGAACCTCCACTGGCTGTCAATCAAATAATACATTATTCCACAGAGAAATTAATAGGGCTGTTTTATTCAAATTTCCAGTTGGACTCTGCGGACGAACAGGCAGCGGCCATCCGGAGAGAGTTGGACGGGAGGATGCAGAGGGTCAATGAGATGGAGAAGGTTAACAACGTAAATATCGCATCACCGCTACTTAATATGGTTTTCCCTTGGAATCATATCACTGTCTATAGGACGTGGTCGCTGCTAGCTGCCAGCTTATAGGCCTTACTTACTTTGTTTAACAGGTTTAGGCGATAACATAAATTCATTTGTAACATTGCCATCAATCGCCAAACAGTACAATTTTTATTTTACATTTGAATTGTCCCCGTTGAGGTAAGCGGCCACAGTTCCGTATCGGAAGAATCGCATCTAATGGATTTACTGGACGCAGTGCGCGGTAGTACGTCCACTGTACTCGGATTGCCGACGCGGCAGCCATAAGCAATCGGATTTTCAGAGCGAGTGGACCAACTATGTGTGCGAGCTAAAATGGAAAGAAAAACCTGTAGTGGTTGCTTGCCTGTTAGCAGAAGAAGAGGAAATATAAAAAAGAAACAGAACATGTGAATACATGGTATATTCAAAATGTTTTGGCATCTTAAATGCATAATTGTGTACTACTCACCCCTCCCTATCCGATCCGATTCATATTGTCACTGGAACAAGTAAGAACCGAAGAGAGTTCGATCTCAACCGCTCGTCGGGCACTAACAAAGGTGTTCAACGCCGCGACCTGAGCATCTTGCCAATTCTGGATTACCGTTTCAGTGAGATGAATTAAGTGCTAAAGGATATCCACGAACCAAGGTAGGCCTATTCAATTTCCGTGGCATCCTCCTGTTTCTCTTCAGTCCTTCCTTCACCTTTTTTTCTCATCTGGTTCTCCAGAACTAACTTAACTTAACTTCGCCGCCAGTTCCAGAATTGGGATTCTGTCAGAGCTATCCAAACACAAGAAGAGATCGCAATATTGAGAATATCATTCGCATACGACGTATGACGTATGACGTCATCGGCACGCATCGAATTAGTTGCCGGGTGATAATTTGCGTCGGCATTACCGACGGTCCGATGCGTGCGGTCCGTCCGGTGCGGATCAGTGGACGCACTTGCATGAAGACTAACTATACAAAGAATTCTAAAATCTGTTTGATGCGATCCGTCCGATGCGTGCGATGCCGACTTTATCTTTAAACGCAAATATATTACGGCTCAGTTTCCTATCAAATTGTAGTCAATTGACAAGAATTCTTGTCAACTGGTGTACAGTATGAGCAAAAACTGAAACTGGTAGAATCGGCGTTAAGAGGGATCAATAAAATGTAAACAAATTAAAATTGTACTGATTATCATAACGTGAAGTAGGTACATCGCAGCCTTATTTCAAATATTAGGAATTACACACAAACATAATATACATATATTTTATAAAAACTATTTAAAAAAAAAAAAAAAAAAATCACTTAGCATAACCGAATACCGTGGAAATATGACAATACGCGCAGCTCCTGATATTTGCCGTACATTGAGATGTCAACATCCTACACCAGCGCCCCTAGCGGCGCGAGTTTGCGGTATTTAGTTTTTCATATATGTGACATGAAATATATTGAATAGATATCGAAAATTTGAAAAATAATATTAGGTAACCTGCATAATGATTTTACTCCTTTTTTGCTCGTATGTACATTTTTAAGAGAGGCTATTGGAATTGTATTGATATTTAAAGTCTCTAAATTGTTTACAAAGATAATAAAATATTTATTATAATATCGATACAGTCTAGAAGTGTTATAGCCCGGGCCGCTAGAGGCGCTAAAACGGCGTGTTGCCAGTATTTTGACGTCTATGATATTTGATTACACGTGTAGCTTTGTCTAAATACTGGCAACTGGAGGCTTTAACTGTTAATACAATCCTAATAGCCTCTTTAAAATATATTTATACATGAGCAAAATAGGAGTAAAATCATATGTAGGTCACGTAATATTTATTTTTTAAGTTTTTGTTTTCTATAATTTATTAAGATTATATTTCACAGAAAATATATTAAAATGTATTAAAACAATATATTTGTGCAACTCGGGCCCCTAGAGAGGGCGCCAGTGTAGGATTTTGCCATAAAATGTCAGAATCTGGCGGTGAACGGTCATTTTAGAGTATTTGATATAAACACCACTTTACTTGATTGTTTTTTTCTACCGGTTTCAACCCGCAAATTTGACATTAGCATTAAAGAACATGCCTAAAAAAGATGCGTGAAATATAACGACTTTTCTGAATTCAATAACCACATAATTTCGAAGAAGTTTTGATAGAGACATTCTTCATACTAGTAATAAAGGAAAACGATCAGACACCTTAGAAGCATTGGAATTTTTAAAAATCTGTAAAAAAAATGAAGACATAAATAATAATCATAAAAATCTCTCTTATCGTCCAATTTTGAAAATGGTCCCTTACTCCACACCATCTGTCTCTTTCTCTTCCCCCACTATTTACTCACCTCCCTCCCCCCGCAGTCACTATTCCACCCCCATTTCAACAACTAATGCATTGACCATGATTTTGTATTAACGTTAAGTTAGCATATATTTCTTCCTGAAGAAGGAACAGTGATTCCGAAATCGGTAAGAAAAATACTCAAATAAACTGGTGTTATACTAAGCGAATTTATTTTAATTTTAAAATGAACAACCACATAGTATAAGCTGTATACAATAGTATAAAATTTGTTTAATTAACTTTAAAGATATGCCAATCCAAATCGTCTAACATAGTCACGCATAGGTTTAATTACCACTATGACTTGTACAGTAGGTACAAGTTTTATTAATACTTTGAGAAATCTCATTTATGATTTGCATAGTTTAGTAGATGAATGAATTTTAATAAATAGTTAACATAGACAAACGTTAAATAAAATAAATCATGTAACCATTGATCAACAATATCTAGACAGGGCGTGTGGATCTTAAAAATGACGCCCGAACCAAAACAAATTGCTTCCTGAAAGCATTTATCAACAAAAACAAGCATTATCTCGTAGTTGAAAGATCGCGATAAGCATTGCTTGTTACCTTTTGTTGGTCTACATCGAGCAAATTTGTCTCCCAGCAAGTTCGCATCAACAGAGTTTTCTAACTTTATTGAGATCATTTTTCAAACACAAAATTGAAACTGTTAGATATATTTTAAACAGGGACTACCACATACTTTATTATTGACAATTTAATCAGGTATATGAATATTTAAAAAAATATATTGAGCGAGCGTTTTCAAAAAAACCAAATTAAAATATTTATAATAATAATAAATAAACATTTGATAAATTATAAAACTTCTTCTAGCCGTTGTTGTATGGCGATGTATGAGTTTGTGACGTGTGAATGTATTCAAGTTATAACAGCAGTTTTGTCAAAAACTGTGTGCTCAACAATGGCTATTCGTACGGCGCGGTACATGCAGTTGGGTTCTTAAGTTTCAACTTCAAACTTGTGACGCGTTCCTTTCTGGATTCCTATGACATGACCAAATTACATCACGTGATTTGGGGTTAACTTTTACTCTGTGTTATTTTGGAGCAAAGCGTGCTAGTCTTTCGAAGCGAGCCAACGGAATTTAATAGGGAGTTGTGTTATGAAATTACTCACAGAAGGGTCAAAATTTTCGTACTTATTTGTATGACATGCCAAATCTAGTAGTCATATATCGATGCATGTAACATTTTCTGTATATCTCAGAAAGTTTTCCGATATAATATATTCATTATAATATATTAGGCGAATATAAAATACTGTTTTGTTTTTTAAATTTAATGTAAATCAAATTTAATAATGTTGTTATTAAGTTCTGCAAGTGTTTTTAGTTTTTATTATTATGACAGCTGTTTCGGCGTTCAAGGTCATTTTCAAACTACTTTTACTTAAACACTTAGAAATTAGTAAATGAACGAATGATCCTAAAATAACATTAATTAATAAAGTAAGGAAAATTCTATATTCACCGCTTCTCAGTATGTTCACATTATCAAAACAATATAACACATTTAAATAAATCAATTAAGAACACATTATCATTTAAATACGGGGAAACACATTATAAATATAAAAAACCTCCCAGAATAGATAATTTTAATTATATTATAACTAAATCGGTTTTACTGATAATAAATCATTATTTTTAAAAACCCGTCCAAATTAGAATGGGGTGGGAGTGAATAAAATCATATAAATAAGTCGTCACAATGTTAACAGCAGTTTGAAAATGGCCTTGAACGCCGAAACAGCTGTCACAACAATAAAAACTAAAAATACTTGCAGAACTTAATAGTAACATTATTAAATTTGATTTTCATTAAATTTAAAAAAAATTAAATGGAGTTCTACGAATTAAACACAAAAAAACAATTAATTTATAAAATATGGGTTAAAATTTGTAAATTGGTAGAAAAATGTATTTATGCCAGGGTAGCGATGCTGCATATATATGGCTTAGATTTATCTTGAATCCAAAAGAAATAAAACAATTTAATCATTGAAGAAGATAATTTCAGCCAAAATATGAAATAGACGAATAAAATTAAAACAGAAATTTGAACTATGTATCAAGAATGAGCTAATGATGAATGTAAGTAGGTTTAAAGTCATGATGTTCGAAAGAGAGAGTACGAAAACAGTGTGCAATATATTTGTGAATGATGAATACTTGGAGCAGGTCGATGAGTTTGTATATTTGGTAAGTATATTTACGAGAAATGGAAAGACTGATAGAAAGAGGGGCAAATGCAGGAAACTCCGTTAATAGAGAACCGAACGCGGTTGACGCAAACAAAAAAAATTATCTAGCAGTCTACAATGGAGTGCTGATACCAACCCTGATGTATGGCAGTGGGGCATGGAACTGGCAGAGGAAGGATGAAAGTAGGCTGAATGCTGTAGAAATGAGATCTCTGAGACGAATGTGTGGTAAAACCATGTATGATCGTGTGAAAAATGTTGAGCAAGATTAAGAAAGGGACGCTTAGATGGTTTGGGCATGTAGAGCGAATTAATGAAGAAAGGAGTCTAAGGAAAGTATATGACGCCAATGGGAATGGAAGAAGAAGCCGGGGACGTCCGAGGAAGACGTGGCACGATCAAGCGAATCAAATACTTGAGTCCAGCCATGGCAGAAGTCGCAATAACAGAAGAGAATGTATGAGGCGATGAATGAATGTGAATTATGCAAGAAGTGTACGCGAAGATCGAATTGTTTGGCGGTCCGTCCTCTCTGCTACCCCTGCGGAGAAACGGCATGATGGTTAGTTAGTTAAAAATAATATTCGAACCCAGATCCCCTAGTCTTATCGGAACAATGCCCTTACCAGTTGAGCTATCGAGACCTAGTTACATTCGGTCATTTATATCAATCTCATACTTCCCTTTGGGTTTTTCTAAGATTATCATTAATTATTTCCTATATTTTTTATGGCTACCATCTTTTGGTGTGATTTCAAAGTTCTACCCGAATTTTGCAACCTTGGATATTACCTATACAGTTTTATTTATATGGGATGATTAAATATTACAATGAGGTTTATTCAATAAGTTAATCATAATAAATTGAAAACATTTGAAGTACGAGTGATTCAAACTTCGTCACAGATTAATGATCAAATCAAAAATTATCGTTATTTAAAAAAATTGACATTTGAATGTTCTCTGTTAAACACCGATTCTTGGCCCGTTTCAGTTTTTACTCAAATTGTGTTCAAAAAGCTGAAACAGTCAGAGAATCGACATTTCGCAGTGACCGTTCAAATGTCAATAAATCCAAAAAAGCGCTGAATGGCAACTTGTGGCGACTTAGAAATAGTGTGACAAGATTTCAAACACTCGGAGGCCTGTTCTGGTTCTTTTTAAGGAAAATTTCTTATTTTTTTCCTTAGGCTTAAAAACTTCTTGATTTAAAGTTAACTTAACAGTTCGTTTAAAAGAAACACGGCAAACCATCATTTATTTATTTTTTATTAATAATTAATATTTGTGATCTATAAATTTGATTTTATATGATGGTGTTGCCATTTTAAATCTTTTAAATTATCACATCGCCCTCATTTTTTGTCTACTATAAAAAGTCAAACCGTAGATTATTTCACAACACCCTAGTGTACATAGAAATAGTATTAAAAACACCATTAGGTACCATTACACATAAAATATATGTTGCGAGCGAATACAGCAGCACCGGAATAGTTGCTTGCTACTGGCGACGCGTCACAACCAATGACAGAAAACTAAATTAGAATTTAGTATAAACACCGCGACGATCTGAGCTAGTGGAAGGATAATCATTCTTTCCTAATTGCCGGCGAATAAGCATCTTAAATAGTGCTCCCGTATTCGCTTCCGCATTCATTGAATATTATGTATTCTAATATAATTGTAATAAAATGTAAGGTGACATCAAACTGAGTTGTATATTCCGTCCTCATTAACACCTATAAGTGTACTGATAAAGGTCTACTCATATCTACCAGCACCGTGCAGTACAGAACAGTACAGTGCAAGAACGGCACAGACGCGAGTATTCACATTACACCATGCAGCACAGCACAGACGCGAGCATGGCTGTCAACTGAGCGTGAGCGCTCGCCACAACATGTTTGAGAATTATATAATCCTATCCCCATTATTTTATGACCGATTCAATCAATTCATCGCCGTCCATCTTCTTGGTTTTAGCAAATATCTGCATCTATTGATGCGAACTAACGGTGACGCCAAGATGGCGGTGCTAACGTCATTAGCTACCACCAGCAAATAGCCGACGATCTCGACCGGTGTTGGCCTGTGCATGCTCGGATACGTTACGCTTACGTACGCTGTAATGTGAATAGGCTCATAGACAATATAAGCAACTAATGTTGTCGTGTCTGTCCTGTACTGTTCTGCACTGTGCGGTGCTGGTAGATGTGAATATACCTTCAGGCATTCATTTTTCTAAACAATGGTTTAAAAAACATATTGGAACATTCTAGAACCGAAAGCTGATGCCAAAGTTCGTGCTCAAAGAGATGGAGTCTTTATACATTGAAGAACTGAAGTCGTCCATCAACCTGCTGATGGCCAACTTGGAGTCCCTCCCAGTCTCCAAGGGGAACATGGACTCTAAATATGGACTGCAAAAGCTCAAACGATACAATCACAGGTATGGGGCGTAGAAATCCATTTATCGTGAGTGCTCTTCTTCGGCATTTCTTTTTTTTAGAGTGTGCCAGTTTGGTAGTCTTTATTGCGAGTTTTTGAAAATCAAGTCAAAAGTTGATAATATTGTATCTATTTTTAAAAATTTAATTTTATTGTAATCTTCTTATGCTTTAAAAAACTTTGTAACTTTGTTTGACTAGTTTATTTTTTAACGAACCGGTTTCATCCTGCAATGGGCATTTTCAGATAGTACATTTTAAACTAATTCTCTAACGCTTTTTTCTGAAATCAGTCAAATTAAAAAATAAAAATAAATTATATAACATACTCGTATATGGTATCTTTCCAAACTACGGATACCGTTAAAAATGTGTGGATAGGTTTAAATTTTATATTTCTGATTCTGATAATCTGATAAATGTGTAATTTTAATATTTTTATTAACAATTATTGATTTTAAAAACGACCTCAAACCGCTCATTCCGAAACGGTTCGAACTGGCCACAACGTCATTATGATGTACATAACGCTACCGGCTGGTAAGACGGCTGTCACCGACGTTGGTCGGCGTGACGTCAACACGCCATATTCACGAACACGGCGTTTTGGCGGCATATCCAAAAATGGAACATTTTCAATCATTATACAAAATTTATTCGTAAATTTACTATCGTTAACGTAACTTTTTTCTTAAGTTTTGTAGCTAATGAAAAAAAAAACATTAAAAATACCGAATTGAAATTTTTGGAAAAAAGAAAAATGGCTTCTATTATTCCATTTTGGCATTTAAATTAATATTTCCTAGCTCCGTAGCTCATGATGGAATTGACGTTGTGAACTGAGAAAATCTGTGGACCAAAATTTAAACAGACCAAAAACTGTTCAATTTCTAGATATCTGGTCAAATTTGATAAATTAAAAAAAAAAAATTCATGCCCATCTCAAATGCTATAATTTACCTCGGCAAAAGTGTAATGTGTACCAATCAAAAGATGTCCGTAGTAGAATGAAACCGTTCCAAAGTAAAATAAATAAAGAAAACATAGTTCAAAAATTTGTAAAATCTGAAAAATTTGATTCCGTTATTTTCTATGAGGTCCAAAAACACATTTGTGATAGTGTGTTATGTCACTCGGCACTGTACATTTTTTATGAATACTTTTGGCCATACTTTGTGATATTATCAGCTTTTGGTTTACATTGAATTTAATTTTAAGAATGAACCTAGCTTATTCCGAAGCAAACCAACACACAAAAATAATTTTGAAAACATTTTTGAAATTTTCTAATAATATCTTTAAAACATTTAAAGAACGTTGCTTTCAAATTGGAAGATAAGTGAATGACGTAGAAAAAAATATTTTTTACAGTTTTTAAAATTTATAAGTAGTGGATAGCATGTGAATGATATTGAGAGAAAACTTTACCTAAACGCACTGAAATTTTTTGAATCCATTCTGATTACGTTAACTTATAAAATTGCATTTTGGATTATGATTTTTTCTGAGAATGTTAGGTCAAAATATTGGAAACATCGGTTCTGGAAAAATACAGAAAAAAACTGCAAACATACAAGTACATTTTTGAATAATTGTTTTTCAAAATTAACATCTACCACACTCGCTTTTTCAAATTACAGCTTAAGACTCACGTCAAACCACCCCTTATTTATTTAATACATAATTTATAACATTTTATAGATACATATTTAGATTTTTTTAAATAATTTAGAGTGTGAGAAATTATGCCCTTTTCGACGTCACATGAATGCCACAGGATCATAAACAAACATTGATTAGATTGAATATTAATCTAAATGATTAGTAAAGTTGTTCATATAACTAGAAAAATGCTTTTAAATACTATGCAAAGCGCCTTTAATATTTACAATGTACTGACCACAAAAAAAATTATTAACCATAAATAAAAAAACTTTCTTTTTCCAATCTGAATAATTCACAAAAGAACGGCTGCGCGGCCTGTTTCATACAAAACTTAATTTTATATTTGACACCAAAATACTCACCTAAACCCAATGATCTTTTTCATCATCAAAAATTATAGTAAATATCTAGTACGGATTAAAAGTCATTTATTTATTTTTGTTTTACATTATAAAAAATAGACTATCAAAGGAATTGATTTTTTGCGATTTTAGAGGCACCTTTAACAATTATTTGGGGGCTAATGGTGATGTAAAAATAATTTTTTTACCCCGTCTATGAAAATATAATGAAATATGAAATTAAAAATTAAAAAAATATATATCAAAATATGCAATATGGTGGAGTTTAAATTAAATTAAAAAACGACCAATTTATGTTGCAACACAAATTTATCATACATAATTTAAAATATCGATTAAAAAAAACGTTATTTTTCTTACTGTTTTGTTTTTATATTTTTATTTAATAATGTTTAAAAAAATACGAAAAACTCGCAAATAAATTGCATCCAAAGTTATGATTCTTTTTTCATGGCCTATACTTTATAATTTAAAACGAGAATAAATAAAATACTCCTCATCCATAATAGATATTTGCTAAACCTTTAATTAAGAAAATATATCATTCAGTTTGGATGCGTATTTTGACCTCAAATCCAAAATTATGTTATGTATGAAACAGGCAGCGCAGCCGTTCCTCTTAAGGGTAAACGATACATGATTCGTGCTCACAAATGTCACTAATTTTTATTACATTTAGCACGTAATGCTTTTTTAATATTGAGATTATTTGTTTGTTGGGGGTATCCATAAGGAAAATCAAATGTAATAAATTATTCTTGCATGTTTTAAGCTTTCAAGAAACTTATAAAAATACTGTTTTACAATAATATATTATATTTTTATAAGTTTCTTGAAAGATTTGAACTGTTAACCTACAATAACAATGTATTCCATTTCATATTCCGTGTGAACAAACAATTAGTTTCAATAATTAAAAGCACTACGTGCTAAAATAGTTTTTTTTATAAAAAAAAATAATTAGCTACATCTGTTCGTATCGTGTTTCGTTTCGGAACGGCTGCGCTGCCTGTTTCGTACATAACTTAATTTTGGATGTAAGACCAAAATACCCATCCAAACTGAATGATGTATTTTCTTAATTAAAGGTTTAGTAAATATCTAATATGGATGAGACGTATTTTATTTATTTTTGTTTTAAATTTTAAAGTCTGTGCTATTAAAAAATATCAATATTCATAATTTTAGAGGCAACTTAGAAAATTATTTGCCGACTTACTGTATTTTTTTTTTAAATATCATATTTGCTAAATAAATATGATTACGTAAATAAAAATACAAAAATAAAACATAAAAAAAAAATGTTTTTTCGGGTCGATATTTTAAATTATCCACGGCAAATTTGAGTTCCAACGTAAATTCGTTGTTTTTAATTTAATTTAAAGTCCACCATAATGCTTATTTTAATATTAAAAAATATATATTTCATTATATTTTCAAAGTAGACGGGGTAAAACTTTTTTTTTTAACTACCGTTAGTCCCCAAATAATTGTTAAAGGTGCATCTGAAATCAATTCCTTTAATAGCATATATTTCATAATATAAAAAAAAATATTACTACTAATCCGTACTAGATATTTACTATACTTTTTGATGAAAAAAATATCACTAGGTTTAGGTGAGTATTTTGGCCTCAAATCCAAAATTTAATTTTGTATGAAACAGGCCGCGCAGCCGTTCCTCTTAAGGGTGAGAGGAGCGTCGGAGAGTTATTATTTATTAATTCAAAATAATGATAGTATTATCGCTCAATACGATAAACATAATGTTTTTAAATAGAAAATAAATTTATTAAATATTTTATAAATTTACAAAGGCTTAGTATTTATCAAAATCTAATCAGAAATATTACCTTTTCTGACCGTCCCATTGTATGTTTTACAAAATATTTAAAATACGAATATGATTTTTAAAGTGGAGAAAAGTATTTTTAATCCTTTCTCGTTGCGTTATTGTAAGTACAAATAACCAAAGATTTGTAATCCGCATTACAAAAAAAAAAAGCATTAAAGTTACGTAGTGTTCGTGAAAAAAATAAACTACACACTTTTCTTTTTTTTTAATTTATCTTATCGACATGTTACAGAAAAACTTTCACAGCATTTTTCAGGGATATTCAACTTTCTTAAATGTTTTTTGTAAAACATGTGTAATATTTCTATTTATATTTTGATAAATTCTAAGCCTATGCAAATTAAAAAAAATGTAATAAATATTTTTCTTTTTAAAAACACCATGTTTATCGTATTGCACAATAATATTATCATTATTTTGAATGAATAAATAATAACTCTCCGACGTCCCTCTCCCCGTTAAGGGGAATGCTCTAAAATCAGAGAAGCTTACTTGCAACCTAACATCATATATAGTCGTATACATATATTATTGAATTAAATTATACTGACATAGTAGTTAGCCGGTTCTTCTGAAACCGGTTAACAGTTTATATAAATTAATTATATTAGAAATATTTTTTTATTTCTGGTTAATAAATACAATATCACAGTTTATTGCATATTTTTTACATTTTATAATTCATTTTTATAATGACATATATATAGCTTAGTGATTTGTTTCATTAAATTTTGTTCGATTACTGAATTGTTTTTTGGGGATGCCTTCAAAAACAGCTCAAGCTCTTTTTTAATCTCTTTTTTGACCTTAATGGTTTCTTATTTAAAACAAATTATATCTATGTATTTTTGTAGCCTCATTCGAGATGCATTTGGGTTGCTCTCAATGTCTATGTCATCTCTGTGAATGCTATAAGCTGCATGGCTCGTTTATAATGAAAAACATCTACCAAAAGATCATTCAGTGTATTGAACAATGTTTAAAAAAATAATGTAGATTGCACATATTATTGACATGGATTTCTATTTATTTATTTTTATATCTTGAAAAATATATATATTTTGATTCTAATACTTGCCAATAATCTTATGTTGGATTTTTTTAATCTGCGTCACATTTGAACGAGGAATCGAATCGACGATCAGCGGCTAAAAATGGTCGGTATTCCTGTCCCGGTTACTTAGAACCGGTTCCTTTTCTGTCACTGGAACCGGTTACTTTTAGCATCAAGCGAAAATATATTAGTAGAAACGGGGCAAAATATTGAGAAATTTTGGAAGGACATGTTTTTTCTCAGAATTTCTGGAACCGGTTATTTTTGGAACCGGTTCCTCTTAATATATTTATCACGAACGAAATGTTTTTTTTTAATGTAGAAGCGAGGCAAAATATTTTTAAAAAAAAATTAGGAATAGGTTTTTTCTCAGAATTTCTGGAATCGATTATTTGTGCAAACAGTTATTTGTGGAACCGGTTCCTTCTGGAATATCTTTCAAAAACGAAAAAAAAAAGAATTCTTAACCTATCAAAAAGTCGCTGATCGTCAATAATTGAGATTCTCAGTTTTTAAATGGTAAAGCATATATTCACTTTTACGTAATTGTAATTTCTTTTTAGAGGCTGTGTGTATGTTAAAAACACAGGGTGTTTACAAAGAAAGTGATAAACGAATAAGAATCCATGTTTGGAGCATCACGCTTGTTGATTTATTTATTTTGTTTGTTTTTTCCTCCCCCACTCCAGCTCTAGACAAACAGCCGTTAGCGCAAATTTTAAGTAAGTCATTTTTATTTTTCACCATTCACCAACAATTACAAAAATACAATTTGCATTCACACCTCACCACCCAATTAGTAAGTATCTACTAATAGTTCATTTGAAAATGTCATCAATATGCTATTTATGAAGCTTCATAATTACAATAAAACATAACTTAACGTAAAATAAAAACACATAAAAGAAAAAAATATATATACTCGTATATGTATATACATATTTATAAAAACACAAAGTTTTATAAAAATCTTAAGATACAAAAAATGCAGAAATCTAATCTGATTAATACTTTCTCTAAAATTTTCCGAAAAATTGCAAAAATTTCTGTAATTAAAATAAACAGAAACGTAAACATAACCAAAATCAACAATCATTTAATAGAAGAAAATGTTCACCTAGTGAAATATAAGCATTGCATAATACCACACTTAGATTTAGAAATATGATATGAACACTAAACTAATAAACTTCTGTAAAATATCACTGCTTTAAATTGACATACTACTTCTTCTCAATACACGCAAAAAAACATTAATTATCTCAATGCTTTCTCACTTTTGGATTATGGTGACTCGCTTACTTGTAAAACCTAAAATAAAAACTAAAAAATATTTTGGGAAACTTATTAACAATTTTTTTGGTTTCCGTATTTTCGAACATCTGTTCTGGTCGACTGCCTTAAAAAATATGCCAACCACATTATAAAACAACAAAAAATTATATATATATTTTTATTGTGTCCTGCCTGGAAACGATCGGTGTATAAATGTCAACTGTGTCATGTCCTGTTCGAATCAATGTTTGTTGTCCACACCTATTTGTCTATCTTTTATAAATGTATGTTTTTCGTTTATCTGCACTTTCATTACATGTTAAATGTTTTTGCATTCGAAAAATCAATACGATACATTGGATGTTTGACTTGTCTGATAATTCACTGTTACATTTGATTTCCTGCCAATTTTCTAAAAATTAAAAAAAAATCACAACACACAAAATCACAAATAATTTTAAACAAACAACACATTTTACGAACACCGTGGCATTGGTCATAACCACACTTATTTTGGGATCCATTGACCATGGGACTAACAACTGTCTAAAATCACTCTTTCGTAATGATATACACTGTTTATGACCACTTTTCACGTCACTAACTCGTGATGTATCAACTGGACTGCTGTGTAATACATTGAAAATCCTTCGGAACGCTTACACTGGTGGTGGCACGTTGGTCGGTTGGTCTAACGAATGGCAGGTCGCACGGGGGCGGGGATCCAAGTCCAAAGTTGAGCAAGCAACTTTGTTTTAGGTCGCAAGGGTCATTGGCCAAGTTGGAAGGGGAGTCCGGAGACGGGGACACTCAGCTTACCAAAATGGACGTCGTGCTGACGTTCCAGCTCGAGGTTTCGTATATAAACATTATTCAATGCTTTGGCCTAGTCATTTGAAGCCCCATCTCAGTTTACAATGATATCAATCAAATCAGTCATCGATGTAATTTTTTCTTTTTATATTTACGAATTCAAATAATGGTCCAAGCTGACCGCCAGTGTTCTTGGCCCTTCAGCATTGCATCAAATTTTAATTTTTGTTTTTTTAATCAGCCGTCAAGCATAATGGACATAATTGTGAGTGAGAAAGAAAACAGAATCCCTACATAAATTTCTTTCGTAATTAGGTGTTTGACCAACCATCAAGCATAACGGTCTTTGAAAAATTGGTCAAGCGATGACGGGCCGAGAAATGGTGGTTTGCGTTTCGTTACAACATTTGAAGTGGTAAATGTCAAAAAATACAAAATGGCGTTAATGACCGATTTGATGATAATGTCAAATGAGTCTAATGATTCTAAGTGAGTCTTTTGGCATTCTAACTGGTGGCAGATCTGTAATGTTTCCCCATTCGGTAAGAAAAGAATTTTAAAATAATGGCATCGTATTTTTTTGTTACCCGATTTTCACCAGAGTTGGAGTACAGTAAAAGCTGAATAGTTTTGTTGCAATTTAAAATTAAGGACATTTAATACACGATTATGACGTCATCCGCCAACAGATGGCTCTATGAGTTAGTGTTAATAAAGTTTTGTATTTTTTAAAGTTTCTTGAAGGAATTCAGCTTTGAATTCAGAATAAAAATTTATTCCTTTTAGTATTCCCGCCAATAAACAAGACATTCCGTTAGACAAACTACAAAAAAGTAGTTTATCGGGACTTTTTTAAATTGTATTTTATTTTCCTTGTAAAATTAAATAAAAATAAAAATAAAATGAAAAAATAAAAAATCTCAATATGTAAAAGCGTTACCTAAATATGCTTTTTTCTATAATATTAAAATGAACGCCATCTATGAGCTGAATACGTAGCGTTATAATAATTATTCGAATGACCTTAATATTCAACTGTTTTAAAAATAATAAAAAAATTACCGATTTAAACACAAATTCAATTCAACAGTTGAATAGGCTGCTTTTCTTGGTGTCACATTATAGAGCTTGTACTGTACAGTGTACATACTAATTATGTAACCCATAAAATCTCTTTTCAAAAAAACTGATTGCTTTGAAAGGGGGAAATAGACCATCGTTTTTTGTATTATTTTGTGCCCCACGTCTCGGATATTTATTTTGAAAATTTCATAACTCTTTCATTTGTAATTTAAGAAAATTTTAATGTATATTTCGAATCATTAAAAACACATTATGAGAAAAGAATTTAACAAATTTTCTGATTTAAGGTGGTCGTAATGGAAGTGAAGGGATTAAAGACGTTAGCTCCGAATCGAATTGTCTATTGCACCATGGAAGTCGATGGAGGAGAGAAACTTCAAACTGACCAAGCAGAAGCATCAAAGCCAATGTAAGAATGTAATTTTTTTATTACTTTTTATTTATTTTTATTTTTTATTTATTTTTATATACATTTATTTTTTTATATACCAGTAGTTTTTGCATATGGCATCACCAAATACGGCTAAAGCCATTTCAAGCAACATTTCGATTCTGAATGGTGATATTTCACCAGGGAGATCTACTGATTCACCTGACAGTATCCACTGCCCTGGAACGTGCCGCAAATATACTTCATGTTATTTTTAATGAATAAATTGTGAAATAACACAATTTAATCAAATAAAATTTAGTTGCGCACTCCTAGATTTGAACCCGCGACCTCAGGATTTGTAGCCAAGGATCGTAACTACTCAACCACGGAGACCTATAACGATTATAAATTTTTTAACCTTACCGGTTTCAGCCTATCACGGTCATCTTCAGATTGGAACAATTTTCCTTAAACTATGATATATATGCAATTTTTGGGTATCAGGGGTGGTAAACTGTGATTTTATATAAATTTTATTAATTATTTTGCTTTATCCTGATTTTATTTGTTAAAGGTATTTTGTATTTATTAATATTATAACTTTATACCTGGTTTTTAAAACAATTAAAGTTTTAAAGATAATATTGACAACAGAATGAAACACGAAAGACACAGCAAAGAAAAGGGTAACGGTAGCAGCTGGGACTCGAACCCAAGACCTTATGGTCTATCCGAGACCTTGCGCTCTAATTCTCCGAGCTACGGCTATCCAATCTGGAAACAATCAATAAAATTACGACCACTTGACAAACACACAATGAAACTAAGGAAATGCACATTATTCTATAGTTTCCCGAAAAGAAAGTGAGATAGCAAACGTAGCAACACATAAGCATAAGAAAGACAAACTTCTAGCAGTAGGTTCTATCGTAGTGTAAGTGAGTAGGCGTAGTGTCATCTCATTCACACCCGTGATATTCCACGCAACTTTGAATTACGAAAACGACGACGTACGGACGCACATCCATCGCATTCAACAGACATATCTTTTAAATGTCCATCTTTGTAATACAAAAACGATGTTTGAATTAAGATACTTTAAACGTAAGCGTGTTTGTTACTCGTGCCACTCGTGTACTCGTTTTGTTAGAGAATAACATGTCTATAAGTATATAATTTCATTGTTTAAAACATTTTAAACGATTACAGCGCCCTCATTTTTTATCTACTTTTAAATATCAGACTGTATATGTTTTTGTAAACTAGTTACCTACTTGTAGTTTGCCATAATTAGAGTAAACTAATGGATTGTGAACCACTATATTATTTTTTATGAACTTTCAACGGGTTTTGGAAGAACCTTTAGTTCGTCGGGACAAAAGGTAACAGCAAAGATTGAATGAAATAGAATGCGTATTATTAGCAACGATTGAGTCGATTAGCACAAGGGGTAACGGAGGTAATGGATGTACGGAGTAACTAATTAGTATTATACTCTACTGTATTATCTTGAGTACACTTAAATCTGGTCGTTCCAATCTGAACTATAAATTGATAAATATGGTGGCGTTAAAAAAATTTAGAATTGTTTTTTTTTTGTATTGCCATATTTATTTATGTGATTGAAATGAAATTAGGTGGGACACCCAAGGAGATTTTAGCACAACTATGCCACTTCCATCCGTGAAGATCAAATGCTACACAGAGAACCCAGGGATGCTAGCCTTAGAAGACAAGGAGCTCGGTAAGGTCATCTTGAGACCAACGCCGCAGACATCAAAGGTAAGAACCTGAAACAACTATACTGTCGTCGTAAGTAAAAATACAGAAATCATCCTTGAGAATCTCAATATTTTTTACTTACCACGGCAGTATAATAGATGCTGGTATCAAAAGACTCCTGACTCCTGACTCCTGACTCCTGACTCCTGACACCTGACTCCTGACTACTGACTCCCGACTCCCGACTCCCGACTCCCGACTCCTGACTCCCGACTTCCGACTCCCGACTCTTAACTCCCGATTCCTAACTTTTGTCTCTTCTAATCGAACTTCGGAAAAATTTTCGAGAAATTTTCGTTGGAATAATTGTCGGATTCAAAGTTTCAGGTTGATCGGTCCCATGCCGCCTTAGGCAACGGCCTTTAAGTTCCAACCCCTATATCATAGAATGGGTAATTTCTTTTACGAGTGTCACTTTTGACATATCCATCAACCACAGATGCTTCAATTAATGGCCAAATTGTATCTTGTTGCTAAGTCGCTAATCTCTGGTGCAGTGGTATGACAAAACTCCTTTAAATCTAGGGAAAAATATGTTAAACTCCCAATGAGATAGGCCATAAACCGCCACTGCATCTAACGATCTCTTTTGATCTTCGTTCATTACTCTTAGCATCAGCCTTGTATTATTTTGCTATCTCCTTATTCAATATTGGATCACACATGGTTTTACTACATATTATAAATGTTATTAATGAAATTCTTTATTTGTTTCAGAACGTACGTACGGCTGTTTAATACGAATAAGTGTAATACAACTATAAAGTTATGTAAAACATGGCTCGGAGAGGGGACGAAAAGACAAATTTCCAGAAAATCTTTGACCTGAGTCCTTAAGTTAGCTACAAAGCTTCACAAATCTTGTGGATTTTCAGTGTGACTAGAATTGTATTCGAAAAGCTTTTTTTTTAAGATTTTTAACATAATATAGTACCTACTTTACAGTATAACATGTCTAAAGGCGGGTCTCCTGCGATTTTTTTTTAAACATTTACACAAAACATTATGGCGTTACCGTACACATTTGTGTATGCATACACAATGTTTTTGCTTTCCATCGCTGATGGAAAACTTTCCTCTCGCGGGTGAAGGGGGGAAGGGGGAGAAGGGTTTTGTTTATTTTTTTCGTAACCACCGCACGGTGCGTATCTATCTTTGCATCCAATATCCGATACTTCGCCAGTCATAGCATAAATCAGACGGGTGTTTTAGGTTATGTGTACTGAGCAAGATTATGTCTATAAAAAGTTTGCTTATGTATCAGTAATAATAATAATTCCTCTTATTTTGTCTGCTATTTCTAATAGCATTACAGCCCTCCCATACAGAACTTTTTAAAGGACACATATTTGATATTTATATTGTGTTTTTTATTCAAACGAAAAATAAAACAATGATATTTTACTCCAACCTGGAAAAATGTGTAGTAAACGCTATTCTGGAACTCATCCTGCGTCTACACATTTTTTTTTTTTTTAAAACATTTTAGCAGGAGTCAAAATGCGTATGAAAACAAATGTTTTTGTAATGTTTTAGGGTAATATTTTGAAAAAAAATCGCAGGAAACCAGCCTTAATGTATGATAATTATGTTACTTATGTCTACTGAAGATTTTGATTGTTCTAATGTGTTTTAGACTCCGGAATGGCACCGAATGATAGTACCAAAGAATGTCCCGGACCAGGACTTGAGAATCAAAATAGCATGTAGGATAGACAAACCACTGAACATGAAACATGCTGGGTAACCACTTTATCCTTTGTATTAACCTTCCTTTTCCCAAGAGGGGTAGTCAAAATTTCTCGAGTTACTATCCTCCGAGTATTATTTTAAACAGAGACCTTATAGTTTTCATATTTTTTGTATTCCTACAAAACTTAACACGTAATTTACACTAGTTTTTGGGACATTTAGCCTGTTTTAGCCGACGTTTCAGACAGTGTTATAGTGTCCATCATCATACCAGATGTACACTGATGGACACTGTAACACTGTCCGAAACGTTGACTAAAGAAGGAGGAAGCGCAAAATAGCATAATATCCCAAAAATTAATGAAATGAAATTACTTTTGGCCGTGAAAACTGTCACATAATCTACAATTTTTGGAAAAATAAACTGTGGGTATCATTCCTTGCTACAAATAATATTTCTTGCGCACTGGAACCATACCAGCAGCTTCACGTTTCCGTCATTCAAACCGCACAGCGTTGAGTGATGCGCACCATCTCACTCGCTCACGCCATTACCAAATTTGCGTGAGAGTGTAAGGTATTCGGCCGCCAGACCGCCAGCAGGTAGCAAATGTTCTTACCCACGATAATTCGGCAGATATATAGGTTTTTTATTAAATTAACCATGTTATGATAATTTTTCAAGAAAACACATTTAATGTGTAATAAGTCAAAAGAAGAATTTTCCATAAAATTTATGAATAAATGTAAAAAAAATGGCTTTATAATCATAAAATGCGTGGGGTAACTGAGTCACCCCTTATCGCGACACAAGTTTTGTTTTGCGTCTTGGCATACCGTAGGTTAATAATTAAGTTGAAAGTGTCCATACATTTGCAAATTTTATTCCCCTTGTTTTATTTCATACTTCTTCGAATAAGTACATAAATGGTTCCCCACCTTTCTCTTTCCCATTTCATTTCTCTCCCCACTTCCTCCAGCCTTACAACGTATGCCAAATTGGGAATGAAAAACAAGCCAAATGGGAATTATGCATTTTTTATTGCCCTAGCCGCCTCCTTCCTAACTAGCATTGCCCCTTCCCTTGTTGCCCCTGAGGCCCTCAATCCCCTGAATCCTTCCAGCACCCTCAAAGAGATCACTGTGGACCAAATTAAACCACTCTTCAAGATCCTTTTTCTAAATATTTTAATCTCCCTTTTTCTCCTTGAGTTATCTGTTAACGCCATAAGGTCTTCAGCGACAAGAGAGACACGTATTGCCAATGTCATGTGTTTCCAGGTACCTCTATGTGGTGGGAAAGTCCGTGTGGAGAAAGTGGAAGAAGCGATACATGGTCTTGGTCCAAGTCTCCCAATACACATTTGCCTTGTGTTCCTACAAAGATAAGAAGAGCGAACCCGCTGAGATGATGCAGCTAGATGGATTCACTGTAGATTATATCGAACCTGCCAGCGGTAAGAAAAGACAAAACATTTGTACTCTTTATAAGTTTATGAGCTGTCGGCCATAGGTCCATTGTGCTATCTCCCATGTTCATCTTTTCCAGTTTTGTTCTTCTTCTTTAATCGTTTCCTCATTGTTGAGGGTCGTGACTCCCACTCCAATTTCCTTGGTGGACAAGATTCCTCTACACGTCGCGATCTTGTGCTCAGAAAGCCACGGACACCAACATTCTGCACGCCCTTGATATTTTATCATATCGCTTCTGCTGTATGTGCTCCATGCCAGAAAAAATATAAAGAAATATTGAAACATATACAAAAAAAACCTCATGCCAGAGAATGCACGACGAGTACCCTCAATTTATGCACCATGAAGATTTGTTCTCTGATATTCGCTACCAAAATCTCGAGTCGAGATGGAGTGGAACCTTTGCAGTAACGGCATGCATAATTTTATGGTTAGTCCATATCAAACAACTACTGCCAGGGACGGCACCATGTTTTGTTATGCATACTACATGGCAAAACAGACGTGTTGGCTCATCATGGCATGATACTGGATATGGTGCTGCTAAATAACATCTCTCTTGACATGTTCGGCGTAAGCCTTGGAGATTTCAAGAGACATGCAAAAAAATGTATTTTAGTTCATGTCATTCTGGTTAATTTTTAGTTCACGTGTATAGTAAATGGACGTAGTCTGTTATAAACATAAAAAAATAATAATTTAAAAATAATCCAACGCATCGTTGATCTTCCTCTGCTTCTCCTGCCTTCCACTTTGCCAGTGATAATGAATTTATCTAGGTTCGAGTTCTCAGTTTGGCGAACGATGTTAGAATACGCTGTAGGCAGACAGTTGATAGCTTATTGGGGATGCCAATCTCTTCCACGATGATGCTGTTTATGGAATCCTAAGCATCCTGCGATTGGTGTCAAAAACATTATGACTATTTATTTACTCTAAGCTGATATTTTTGTCTGTTTTTCAGCTCAACTCATGGTGGGAATGGGTAAGTTAACTATTTGTTTAATACTTTTATTCTGTCTTAAGTAGGTGCCTGGATAAATTTATTTGATCCATTTTACATTTTCACTCAAAATCAAATTGAAAAGTTTTCAGTTTACTCGTACTCGTAAGGAAATCTGTCTTTTCCAAGACTGAAATTTATTGCAGACCGATTTTGACTCCCGTGTATTGCGCGTTAATTTTCAGCTGTTAACTTACTAATTTTGATAACTGTTTTGTCAATGTCCCGTTTGTCCGACAGAGCTGGAAGGCGCCAAGTACTTCATGAACGCCGTGCGGGACGGGGAATCAGTGCTGATGGGAGTGACGGACGAGAACGAGTCCCATCTGTGGGTTATGGCCATGTACCGTGCCACGGGGCAGAGCCACAAGCCCACACCGCCCACCACAAGCGACACGCATATCAAGATCATGGGAGGTGAGGATGTGTTAAGTTCCTTATGTGCTAAATTCCTTCTGTCTTAAGTTCCTTCTGCGTTAAGTTCCTGATGTATTAAGTTCCTGATGTATTAAGTTTCTTATGTTTTAAATTCCTGATGTATTATGTTCCTTATGTGTTAAGTTACTTATTGATTAAGTTCCTTACTGCGCTATGGGTCAGTCACAAGCCCACGTCGCCCACCAACAGTTGAGGATCATACTCTTAAGCGGTGGAGATTATATTTTTAAAAGTTTCGAAAGTGATAGCATATTTTTTAAAATTCATGTATTTACAAACCATAATTGATGAAAGCAGAAAAGAGAAGAGTGTTGTCCAACACTCCAATGTTGATCCTTGGGGAACCCCAGAAAAAGCTGATGTAAAATGTGAATTGAGAAGCCCATTTGTGCAAGAAAAGTTTTATTCACATCTACCGGTATCGTACAGTGCAGACACCTACAGTGGCAGGCACGGCGCATAAGGGAGTATCCACATTGCAACTTTCGTGAATGTGTTCATAGATAATGTAAGCAACTAATTTTTCCGTGCCACTTTATGTGTATGCACTTCACAATCCTGGTAATACATTATGATGCTTGTGTGTTAGGTTCCTTGTATATTGTTCTTTATGTATCAAGTTCCTAATCTCAGATGATATGTTCCAGATGCCGACAAAGCAAGAAAGCACGGAATGGAAGACTACATCCAGGCAGATCCTTGCACTTTTGACCACGCGTCGTTATTCGCCTTGCTTCAATTCATGACGTTAAAATACAGACTCAACGACCCCTACTGCTCTCTTGTAAGTATACAACCACTATCTACAACTGTTACCAAATATTTTTAAAAAACATCTGTTCAGCTCTTGATGATAACTTTACAAGATCAGTGATATCTAGGGTCCGGACAGGTCTTGGAGAAAATAATATTAACATAACCTAAATGAAAGATGAAACCGGACAAAAGGACAGAAACTAAAAAGATTTCAGTCGCATCTGGGACTCGAACCCAGGTCCTCTGCCTATCCGGGGCAACGCTCAACCGATTTAGCTAATGAGTCCCAGATGCGACTGAAATCTTTTTAGTTTCTGTCCCCTTTTCCGGTTTCATCTTTCATTTAGGTTATGTTAATATTATTTTCTTCGATGATTAAATATTACAATGAGGTTTTTAAATCTCAATAAAAATAATTAATAATTAAAAATAAGTGTTTATTCCGTTATGTGAGGAGGTTAGAGCAGACCCACACATTCTATACAAAAATAATAATAAAATCTAAATCTTGCGAACCTCCCGGACAGTTTTTACGTTAAGAAAACCCTTTGGGACTGAAGGCGACTTCTGTCACGACACTCGTCTGAAGGATCATGGCGAACTCGGGCAGACCTTAGATATAAAAACAAGCACCTTGTTGTGGACCTAACTATTAAACTGCCAGGGTTCTCTCTCCTTCAGAAGACGTGGACCTCATTAAGCCGCATCTGGTGCAGTCACAGCTGATGGATGGATACAATGGGGCCTAAGAGATTCTGAACTGTATGAACTGTGTCTTATTCAAACGACAGAACATATTGTAGAATAATGTCCGCTTTATCTTCGTCATATCGTGCATCAGCTCTAAACCACGTCGACTGACTGAATAACCTCAGCATTCCACTATGACCTCCACCAACTCTCCTCCACCTTACGTAGTAAAATCAACAGATGTCTCAATAGCATTAAAATCCCTGCTTATTATAGCTTTAAACATATTGGATTCATTCTTGAAATCTTTCTGTATTAATTGAACTCTGGTAAAAATAGCATCTCGGGGTTAAGGCTCCTCTGGCTAAATTTAGCCAGAGGAGCCAATTATGTTGAATTGATTTAATTGAAATAATAAATTGTTATTGCGTTTAATTCATAGGAGTCAATGTAATTCATTAAGTTAATCAAATGTAGTAATGTTATTATCAAGTTCTGAAAGTATTTTATCATTTTATTGTTGTGACAGCTGTTTCGGCGTTCAAAGCCACTTCTAAACCATCGGTGAGCCAAATTGAGACGACTTGCTTATATAATTTTAATTTCAATTTTGTTTGAAAAGATTTATGAATATTTTTAGTACAAACCGATTTACTCGGAAAATAATTGTGATAATTAAAATTATTTGTGAGACACTCACAATGAATTCTGTTTTCCCCGCTTTTAATGGTGCCACGTTTTGCTTAATTGTTTTATAATGACGTGAATGTATTAAACGTGTGTGGTAGATCCATGAATTATTTTAAAGAATTATATATTTTTTTATAATAGTAAATTGTGATATGCTAAATTGTGATAGAAATTCGAAGCGTTATTTATACAATGGCCAATCGGCTATAGCAGAGCAAACCAGCTGGAAAAGTAGTAACAGATAGATGGAAGATGGCACTTCTGCTTTTGTTTTGGATTACGCCGTTTGTGGAGTAACACTCATAACAGCATCAATTGTAATGATTAAATAAAAGACACATTTTTTAAAGTCTATTCCACTTTTCTTTATTTATTTTATTTTTTTCATTAGCATCAATTGTAACATTGTTCGTTTGCTTCCTCGCTACTCCCCAGGGCTGGTTCTCCCCCGGGCAGGTATTTGTGCTGGACGAGTACTGCGCGCGCTATGGCGTGCGCGGCTGTTACCGCCACCTGTACTACCTGTGCGACCTGCTGGACACGGCGCAGGCCGGCTCGCAGACCATCGACCCCACCCTCATCCACTACTCCTTCGCCTTCTGCGCCTCGCACGTGCACGGCAACAGGTATCTTTGCTTCTGAACCCTCTCCTCGCACACTACTGTCTCTTACTGTCTCTAACACTCCAACACACCCTCCTTCAATCAACCTACAACCACCCAACCATCAACCAACCTAACACTTCTAACAACCAGTTCAGTATTATATAATGGTGACTGATACCTGCTTGAAGCAAAAAAAAATAGTTACCCCTTGAAATCTAATATTAATTCAAATGAACAATGCATTTAACACGAAAGAATTAAAAATAAGAAATTTTCAAATAATTCTCTGAGACATTAACACATTTGCCGTAAATGTGTAATACAGCAATTCAAAAACTTATCACTGAAGAAAATAATATTACCATAACCTAAATTAAACATGAACCCAGGACCTTCTATTATTCTATATATTTATCCGAGACACTGTCTAGTTTGCAATTGTGTTCGTGAAGAACTTTGTAATCATTATAAAGGTAGCTGCCAATAATATGGGATTAAACATGGAGAATAATATTGACAAATCTTGAATTTGAAATATGATTTCGATGAAGATGACATATATTGAACTGGTCTCATTAGCTAAGTTGGTAAAGCGGTTGCCCCGGATAGGCGGAGGTCCTGGGTTCGAGTCGCAGATGCGACAGAAATCTTTTTATTTTCTGTCGTTTTTTTCCGTTTTCATGTTTCATTTAGGTTATGTTAATATTATTTTCTTCAATGAATAAATATTACAATGAGGTTTTGAACTAAAAAAATATTTTTCCCGTAATCGACACAAAAATAAAATAAAATTATAAACCCTCATAAATCACATCTCCTTTTCTGACATTTTTTTCTATCCTTAAAGAGAAATCCCGCAATGTTTGGGCACAGCCTATTATGCCTCCATTCAGAAGACTATCCCATCAAAACTGTGATTTCAACAATTCCCCCTATTTTCCAAAAAATAAATTTCATCTCTTATTAGAATGAGAATTGGACTCTGTTCCCTCCTTTTTAAAATTCACTTGCTTGACTCCCCAGATTGTGCTTTCTGTGGTCTAGAAGTGGGAATATTAGATCTCATATTTTTTGGTTGTCCCTCTCTGAACAAATATCCTTTCTTCTATCAAGCCCTATCAAAAATTTCCTCCTTTCCGTTCAACATCTCATATCTTCTAAGTCTGAACTCGACTCCAATCTTCCATATAACTTTGAAATTTACCAATTTAAGTGGCATTAATGTGTAAATTTGCCTTCCGTCTCTCCACAATTCGAAATAATGGCCAAGAACACCCTTGAAGGGTGAAAACCAGAAATTAAAAAAAAAAACCACATTCACCGCCAGTTTTTAAGCTTGGAAATCTTGTGAAAAACAGAGTTGTAATTATGTACTAATTAATAATAAATTAATTTTTTGACAGTTAAATTGTATTTAATCCGTTGAACGCCAAAAAAAATGTTAATCTAATTTAAATTAAATCGGTAAAAAAATATTCTGCTTTAGCCATTATTTAATAAATAAACAACTACATCTTTCAAAAGGAATACTTCCTTCGTCAAGATACAATGTATACTTACTATATGTGTTAATATAGATTTTATCCTGACGAAGGAACCACTGGTTTAGAAACGTGTTGAAATTTATTTGTTAAAATCTATGTTTAAACAAAACGTATTTCTATCATTTAATTTTAAATTATGTCACAAAGTTAATTTGCATTCTTTGAATAAGTAAATCAAATTTAATAATGTTTTTATTAAGTTCTGCGAGCATTTTAGTTTTTTTTATTATTATTGTGACAGCTGTTTCGGCGTTCAAAGCCGTTTTCAAAGAGCTGTCCTAATAATAATAATTAAAAAAAAACTAGAATACTTACAAAACTTAATAACAACGGTATTAAAATTGATTTACCTTAAATTTTGAAAAAAATGTAGGCACATCAATAAAAAATATAATCCAAAACGTCTGATCCATTCTGTGGAAAAATATAATATTAAAAAAAAAACTTTCGCTTTTAAATATCTCCTCTACAAGGTTCTCCAATATTTTGTATCAAGCTACCAGCAAGTATTAGTCATCTTATATATTTTAGCTTTGATCGTACAGAAATTATTCAACAAGTTGATCCCGCATAAAAACAACGTTTAACCATATTTTTAATCTATTTGAATATTTTTTGGGATATTATGCCGTGTTGCGCTTCCTCCTCCGTCGCACTTAATTGAGACCGGCCATTATTTTGTATTTGTTCCCGGAGTATTAGGAAGACCCAAATTGTATCGAGCTCGGCTAATTACAGAATCGATTGAAATCCGCTAAAACCCCATTAATAACAGGAACGACGGGGCTAGACTTAATAGGTATCGGTAACCGGTACTTGACGTCTATACAAAAACTCAACTTCGAAAACCACATTAAGTATACTATATAACAATCTTACAGTATGAATATCTTAGAATCCTATGTTAATCGCTGTGTAGACCCATATAGTAGAAATGGTAATTTTTCCCTAATACACTAAAGAGTCTGCAAATTCAATTCGTACCTCGATGAATATACTGTGTCCTTTTTTACGTGTGTTCAAAGGTTTTTATTGTTTTGTCGGATACCAAGACCTATTCTAGCCTAGCCTCGTCGTCCCTGTTAATATTAATGGAGTTTTAGCGGATTTCAATTGCTTCCGTAATTAGCCGAGCTCGATACGATTTGGATCTTCCCAATACTTCGGAAACAAATCCAAAGTAATGGCCCATTTCAATTAAGTTCGTCTGTAACGCTATCCGAAACGTTGGCTACGTGTGGAGGCAGCGCAATACGACATAATATCCCAAAAACCTTCCAAGTAAATACTTTTTGGCCGTGAAAATCTGAAAAAAAATTACAAACAGTTTAAAAAATCAGTCACTTTTCAAACATTTTTCGCTTTCCAAACTAAGTAACGTACAAAATCCACGTCAAATTTCGTCTTGTTTCTACATTGAAAAATAATTAACTTTTCCCACCCATATATCTTTTCCATTAGTGTCCAATCAAACCATTAGCGAATCTTAACACACATTTCCGAAACCATATTGAGCTTCTTGCAATACCTGGCCCAGTTTTATTACAATATTTCCTGTGTGAAAGCTATCAATGTTTATTATTCGCTTATTTTGCAATATCTGCTCCTGATTTTCAAAAAATATCTCAATGTTGTGGTTTCGTGTTGATGTCGTTTTGTGAAAAAAACTTTTTACACAAACAGAAAAGACAAGCACAAATTTTGGAGTCGCGAAAATATTTCAGCAGTGAGCAAATTACAGATTTTATTAGTTACCAATACATAAAAAGCCTTTTACAAATACCTTCTAACACATGGAGCTATAAATCCAGATTAGAATAAATAAAAAAATAAATAAATAAACTTTGTTTTAATCATTTAGGTGCTTATTTATTGTGTTCATGTTTAATTTGAAGTACTCCATTTCTTATAAATGAATTAAAAATTACTTTGTAATCACCACTTTATTAATATATACGCATCAACATGTTTCGGAAGCGAAGCTTTCCTCATCCGGGCATACATAATAGTGGTGGGCGAAGCGGGTCGGTTTAGTGAGCCGGATCACTGAATCAGCTCTCTGTAAAGACAATCCACATGAAAACTGGACGAAAAAAGTATTGTGTAAGAGCGTCTTAAGGACGTCTTTAGGAGGGCCAAGGGAGCGAGGGAGAGGGCATGGTGCGAGGGGACGCGAACCGTCGTTCAAACAAGCGGGATCACCGAACCGGTACACTACAAAGAGCTGATTTGATGATCCGGCTCACTAAACCGAGCCGCTTCGCCCACCACATCACAGAATACTAAAAAATAATAATTTCAAGTATGTACCCTGTATGTCCCGATGAGGAAAGCTTCGCTTTCGAAACATGTTGATATGTATATATTAATAATGTTGTGAATACAAAGTAATTTTTAATTAATTTATTAATAATGACGCCACAAAGTTTTGTATTTAAATTTTATAATAAAACCGTTATTATTTAATTTTAAACGGCTTATTAAAAAAAAAGTTCTGCTGTGTAATTATTATTATTACGCGTGACAGCTGTTTCTCCTTTCGAAGGTATTATCACAGCTTGATAAAGCGGAACTTTTTATAAGTAAATCGTTTTTTAAATTGAATAGTAATGCTTAATTACAAAAATTTTAAAATTACCGACGGACTTCAGTAGATCTTCGTCAGAAAATAAGTTTGTTCTAAATTTTTGTTCAACCTTTGTTCTGGTGAAGGAAAACTGCTCAGTTTTAGTTTGAATTTTGTTCTGACGAAGGAAGGGTTTTTCTGAAACCGGTCGGCAATTGCAATAATTAATGTAGTGATGTAAAACAAAGTGCTTTTATTTTAGTTTATTCTAATTCTGTCTTCCGTACTCCGCAGTGTCAAAGCTATTTACAAAATTCAAAAATTTAGGTGTCTATTGTTTCACTTGATATTTTCTACACACTCGACTAGGTTTCAATAGAACTATTTTTTAAATAACTATGATTACATAGTTGTTAGTTTACATATACGCCCTTTAAAATACAATTAAGAATTCATATAATTATCTAAGTGCGGGTTGTTTCGAGAAACTTGAAGGATTCATCAAAATTTCAAAGCTAATGTTCAAATTCTGAGAAAGTTCTATTAAAGTCCTTTTAGTATTCAAAAACTGTGAAAAAACAATATTTTTATTTTCATGCGAGTACCGCACAAGAGTCCCAGCTGCTCCCAGCTGTCTGGAGCCAGTGAGACTGGCATCCCCAATTGGGGTATATTGTGAGGCTGAAGATAGTGGAGAGAGGAAGGAGATCGGGGAGAGGTACGTGGTAAAGTACCTGGCTATTCAAAGCTGGTCACCAAACACGGCTAAAGCCATTAAAAGCAACTTTTCGATTCTGAATTGTGGTCTTTCACCGGGGCGATACTGAAAGTATCTACCACTCCGAAACGTACCGCAAATATACTATATGTATTTTAAATTAATAAATTGTGAAATGACGCAAATAAAATTTACTTGCGCATGCCAGGATTTGAACCCACGACCTCCGGATTCGCTGCCAAGTAACGTAACCACTCAACCACGGAGGACGTTACTGACCCCTAATGTAATAATAACAGAACTTCAATAGCACTTTCATAGAACTTACACAGAATATTAACTTTGAAATTTTGACGACACGTTGAAATTCCCAGAAACAACCCGTCCTAAGCTAGTTCGTAAGTCAAAAATAAAAAATATATATTTGATTTCGGTTAAACATAAAACATTTCTACACTACCCAAGCAGAGTACAGCAGAGGTCAAAATCTTGAAGAGATTTCCCGGAGAAAACTCTAGGCACTAAAGTGCCTGCAGTAACCATTATAGCACTCTAGTGTCTATAGCACATTCTGGAAGCCCTCTGACGCTGTCCTGCGCGGGTCCACTCGACTCATTGCAAGTTCAGACAATACAGAGTAACACACGCTATTGCTAAGGATTGCCGCCCTTGAAACAGTCTGATTAGACTATTGATGAATTCTACCAACTGCACTTCCAGGCCAGATGGTGTGGGCAGCATCACGGTCCAGGAGAAGGACAAGTTTGCGGAGATCAAGGACCGATTGCGGGAGCTGCTGCAGTTCCAGATTACCAACTTCAGATACGCCTTTCCCTTCGGCAGGCCGGAGGGGTCCTTAAAGGTTGGTTTCATTTTATTCTCGCCATCAAGTAGACTAGACTTCTTGATTTCCGAGCCTCACCCAATTGATTTATTTATATACGCCCATCTGAGCTTTACATGAATTTTAAAACATAACATAGAGAGCTAATAAAAATTATAAGTACACAGAGATTTTAAACCATAAAGTAATGAACAATTTTTTTTTAACATTACAGTGACATAGAATATAAAACTAAAACAATATTATAACAAAAATCATCAATGCTATGTTATCCAAGCTACAATATTACATATTGTAGGATTCATCAAAGTGCTGGTATAGATGACGCTTTACTGTATAAATGTAGTTAGCAAATATATCAACAATACCTCCAAACTTGTTACCCAGATCATGCATCCTATTGGGTAATGAATATACGCTTTATCAATATTGTGTCATTTTGGCATTCAGCAAGGCTCGCACATTAGACCTCTTTTAAATTTTTGTCATTTTTCACCTTAATGTGACAGTCGTCAAAATTTTCTGAAATCAAATAAGACATAGAGTGATGACCATGTTTACTTTAGTTACTCTATCTTTATAGATTTGTATATGCCCGTCTTTTGTTATATTTTGTCAATTGTTTTGTTAATTAATGTTTCAAAGACCCAATCATGTCTAATTCGTCCAAAAAGTACCGACATGACAACAATCTCAAATGCTGACCATGTACGATTTGCAAGTGCGCCCAACTATTGAATTTGACAACCACCTCTGGTCTGGAGCCCCAAAATACCTAAAAAAACCCCTTGACTTTGTGCAGAAACGGGCGTCCGTTTGATAGATTTCCCTGTCTTAACAAACGAAATGCAATCTTTAGACCCCCGGTCAGGGAACAGGGCACAGGTGGGAATGCTGTCCTTGTTCTACCGGTATTTTAATGGAAGATGCTCTGAGGAGCTAGCATCATTGATTTCTTCGACTTCGATTCATAGTCGAGAAACACGCTGAAACATTGACATTTGTCACATGAGAACGGATCGTTTCTACGACTCGTTCTTGAGTTCATCAGCACGGCTGTGGAACGATTTGCCGGCTTCTATGTTTCCTCCTTCCTTCCCTCTCTTTTCTCATGTTCACTCCTTCATCTCCTCAAAAAGACCCTCCAGGTAGCATCCTCAAAGATGACACAAAGGGATTTTTTATTTTTTAAACTTGACTTGATAGAAAACATTAATTGTTCCAGTCTACACTCAGTCTCCTGGAAAGGGTCCTAATGAAAGACATAGCGACTCCAGTGCCAGCTGAGGAGGTGAGAGCCATGATCCAGACCAGTTTGGAAACAGCGGCTTTACTCAACTATACACAACTGTCACAGAAAGCCAACATCGAAGGTGAGTCCACCAACGAATCTGGATTACAATACAACGTTTTTACTCTCTTTCTTACTACCTATTTAATCAACTTTTATGAACACAATTTCACAACCTGAACTGTAATCGGCAGAAGAGATTGCGAGAAAATTTGTGATACAAAGCTATAATGTTTTTGAAGAAGACAGTATAAACAAATCTCAATGAAACATGAAACAGAAAAAAATTTAAACGGTCGCAACTGGGACTCGAACCCAGATCCTCTAGTCTTACTGAGACTGGCGTCTCTACCCTAATTATTTTCCGTCATTTTTATCGATTTCGTATCTCAATTTAAGAATTATTGATATTATCCTCACTTATATCTCATTTATTTTTTATGCAAAGTTGCAAGATTGCAAAGTTCTACCCGAATATATGTGTAACCTAAATAGTGTCCGTTTCCTTTTTATTTTCTGTTTCATGTTTCATTGAGATTTGTCAATATTATGTTTTTAAAAGTGGTTTAGAACCAAGTTATGTCAATAAAAAGAACGTTTTTTTTTTATTCATAAAATTGTAATAAATTTAAATATGAAGTTTGAGAACTAAAATGTTAGCACAACCTGACAATGTGAAAAATTCCACTGATCGTATTGCAGAGGATCTACGAGGAGAGACCATGGTGACTCCAGCCAAGAAACTTGAAGACCTGATTCACCTAGCTGAACTCTGTGTAGACCTATTGCAACAAAATGAAGAGCACTACGCAGAGGTAAAGCACACTTATCTCGATGCATTCTTTCTTTTTGATATCGTAAAATTTCCTATTAAAAACATTTGATTTAACAACAACAATTCAATTTCAAATTAATTTTTATCCGCAGTATATAATATAATAATTAACTGAACAAATTTATTAAATCTCATGATTTTTATAAGTTATACCCAGTTGGAAAAAATATAGGTATAAATTTTTATATATAGTAATTTGAGAACGAATCTAACTTAAAAAAAACCGTCAGTAATTTGAAAAAAATATTATTTTCTTTTTTATAGATTGTCATCATTTAAAAATTTGCTCCAATCTAAATGTTATTTTATTAAATCCCTCCCATTTTTCTGTCATTACGAATTAGAAAACAAATTGCTATTACCTAAGTATTTTTAACCTTCAAATGTTGGTCACAGTATATTTTGAGAGATATCCCACATAACCATGATCGTGCTATACAATTCGAATATAAGTTTTCGATTTATTTTACTTTAAAGACGCTTATAAAAAAGTTAAGATAATTATTATTCAATAAAATCAAAAAAAAATGTTAGAAATTTTTTCAACAATTTCAAAAATTCCAAAATTTCAAACGAATTAAAAAACATGATAAAAGTTTATAATTATTTGAAATTTCGAATACTTTAAAAAATAATGAAATTTAAAAAAAAATTTCACTTAAAAAATTATTAATTTTGAAAAAAAAATCGTTACGATAATTAATAATAATTAATTTACGATAATTGTCATTTTCAAAAAATTCTGAAATTTCAAAATATTATAAATTTAAAAAATCAAAAATTTCTAAAAATTCAAAAATTCCAAAAAATTCTAAAATATCGAAAAATTCTAAAATTTCAAAAAATTCTAAAATATCAAAAATTCTAAAATTGAAAAAAAATCTAAAAAAATATTAAAATATTAACATATTAAAATGTGTGTAAAAGTGTCAAAGAATTCTAGAATTTCAAAAAATTCTAACGAAATTGGACTAAAGCATAATAGTAGAATAATTAAATTTTACAACATTCTAATGAATCTAATTATTAACAATAATTGAATATTGCATATCAGTTTTAAGAGTGGAGAAATAATTGCATATTATTATTGTATTCATTGGCTTTATTTGATCGTGATGGAACATTATTTACTAAAATATTCTAACTACGTGTCATCACACTAATTTACAAGAACGCGTTAGAATTTTTTTATAATAAGTGGTATATGCAAAGTAATAATGTTCCATGTAACGATTAATACCCTTGAAAAGATTGAACTACCAACAAAATTTAGACGAATTATTGATGAGACATGGTTATGCGTGATATTTTCCCAGCAGCACAATTATTTAACATATTGGTGTTGTCATAATGTTTGTTTGTGCTCCTTCTAAGGTGTTGTGTTACCGTTGGTTTTGTTGAGATATTAATGTTGTGATGCCTTTGAAGACACTGATGGTATTTGAGTTAACTCAATGCGGTTTCCATACGACGCGTTTATTGTCTATAAAAAATATACGCTGAGGAGAAAGATTTTTCCAATTTGATGAACCTTACAAAATTGTGATAAACTTTGACAAAAACGTATACGTAAATTCTGAAAAACGAAAAAAAAACACATTCAAATAATGTTAATATCTATGATATTGGCTTTATTTAATAGATAATTTTATGCCATTATTGTTTAAATATGATTTCGGGCATATGAGTGCCACGGCTAGCTCGAATGAAGCGCAATCGTGAAGTCTAAATTTCGACAACTTTATATCGGCGATAACACGGCGAATGTTGACTTGAATGTCTCTGGTTTATCAGCATAGACTAGTGACTTCACATACCCCCAAATAAAGTAATCTAATGGTGTAAGATCACACGATAGTGGAGGCCAGTTGACAGGTGTTTAAAAACCAAACCTCTAAAAAAAAAACATCCTATATTTCTACAATTTGAAAATGCAAATTCTAAAACACATTATTAATTTTGTTTGTGATAAATTTTGACAAAAACATATACGTAAATTCTGATTGAGTTGTATTTTGCAATATTTACGTTATACATATTTCTACAATTTGCAAATGCAAATTCTAAAACAAATTATTAATTTTCTTTATGGATTCGAGCCATCAAATATGTAGGATATAGGATATGTAGGATAGAAAAACAATGCAATCACTTTTGTAATGCTTGATGAATTAGCCACACATTGGGGAATAAGGCATTGATCTGAGTTCAGTGAATGCACGAGAGCCCTGTGTAATTCCTTAAACCCTGTCCCATAAAGAATTCTCTTATTGAAACACTGTTGGCTATCTTGGAGGTATCTTTGGGTTCTCTTGGAAGTTATTGTGTGTTCCATTAAAAAAATATATGGGTAGCTTTAGAGAACTGCTTAGGTTTCTTTGAAGATTCATATGGCTTCCCTTGGAGATTCATGTGGGACCTTTTGAGATCCCTGGAGGATTCCCCTTGAAAATCGTGTGGGTCACCTTGGAGATGCCAATGTTAGGAATATTTTGGTAGTTCTCTCTCATCTGTGCGCTTTATTTACATCTGTGTCATTAAGTTAAGTAAACGTTTTGAATGGAAACCGTACGCCTGTCTTTAAACCTTGAATCTCTGCACCTTTGGCGCGTGCCGCTACTATCTCTGTCGTATCTGTGTACTCCTCTACCTATCTATCTCTGTCTCTTTGGTGTATGCTCCTTGTGCCATTTTGTTTTGCAGGTGTATAACACTAAAACGGACTCTAGCGGTCAGCCAAACGTAATTAACTTCCGTTTATTCTAAAACCTACAATTACTTGACAGTTTCACATGGGACAAGAGTTCTGCTTCCAACATTATTTTCACCAACAGACTTTGACTGCTACCAGAACATAATGTTTCAACGACAGAACTGTTTTCTATGGACATAACACTAAAATAATAATAACCGCAAATTTTTAATTTTTTCAACTTTTAGAGGACAATTTCGTAATAAGCAGAACTTTTGTCCGTCTGTAAAGTTTAAATAGATTTAGATTCATCATTATAGACATACCACATTACGTTTTTTTCACATAAGGCACATACAAAAAATAAACAAAAGCTACCCACACACACAAAGATTTTCAGCAAAAGCAATTTTTTTCCAATATTAATAAGTACCAAAAGACTGATACAATTAATTCAATCTATCATATTTAGTTTGAGTTTGGCAATGTAACACTATACAGGTTGAAGGGTAGTTGATGCAGATTATCGAAGGGACTATGACCAGTCTAAAAATAAGTGTGCTTAGAAAAATTACCGTAAAATTTCACAAAAACAGCAGGTTCTTCCACCAGAGGCGTAGTTAGGACATTTGGCGCCCGGGACGAACATATATTTCACAATTTTCAAAATATAAATTTTTATAAAATATGACTGAATTTTCAATTTGCTCAACCAGGGTACTTTCAGAAGGGCCGGCTAGCCAAATGAATGAAAATATGCATTGTTATTTAAAATCCAAAAAAATCGCCATTTTGTTATATACTCGTATTGTAGTGGAGCGTACATTTTATAAATTACGAACACAGGCGTAGGCTGCCCATGTTCTACCGGTATTTCAATGGAAGATGCTCTGAGGAACTAGCGTCATTGATCCCTTCGGCACCGGTGCACAGTCGTGAAATAGGCCAAACGCGCATCCAACATTTGTACACGATTGGCATTTGTCATATGAGAACGAGTCGCTTCTGTGACTCGTTCTTTTGTGCAACAGCCCGGCTGGAGAATGATTTTCCGGCCTCTGTGTTTCCTCCCTCTTAAAATATGGGTTTCTTCAAGACCCAGGTTCACTCCTTCCTATCCTCTAAAAGATCCTCCACACAGAATCCCCAAAGATGACATAGACCTTAAGGGAAGCTATTTTTTGCAGTTACTCCCACACATGGTGTGAATTTCCGCAAATGGAGAATAATTAGCAACTTATGCTTGTTTCGACCGCAGTAAAACGTAAACCCTTAAAATATTTCAAACGAAGATATCACGGAAAAGCGCCACAGAAGCAAAAAAGTTTATTTTTACACATACGAATCTGTTGTAATTTTAGTATGAAAAATTAAAATCATGATTTTAGGTGCGAAATTAATTTGAATTATAACCCGAAAAAAAAATACATCCGTTTTGGCGCTGTCTCTAGTCTGGCGCCCGGGGAATATGCCCCGCTGAACTCCCCTACGCCTGTGCCCTCAGACTATAGACATTGGTTTTATCATATGGTAGACTAGGGCAATACAATAGTTGATTTGAAAAATACCCGTATTACTTTATTGACTCTGGACAATGTAACTATCGGAGCCATCGGCCAGTTTTTTCTTCAGTTTATGGCATTGATTGTGGGAGTGGTTAAAAAATTAAATAGATATTCAATGAGATAAAACGTCTAAAGTTAGCTACATAATGAAGTATTTCAAATATATGGCTGTAGGGGAAACAGGGATCGGTCTCCCCAAGACAGCATCAATTATCAGTCACCCTGTATAATGTAAAAAACATACAAATAATATAAATACGTTACAGGTAAGACAGACACAATTAAAATGATCTTAGAATCGAATGAATATGTTTTTTTAGATATGAGAGAGACAAGACAATTTACAAAGAATCCAATTTTTTTGTTGTTGATTTTTCACCTCAAATATTGAATCATTGCATTTTATTGAAATTTTGTCAGTATTTCAGTTTACAGTAGAACTTTTAAAGTTACATGCTTGCGACATTTACTTCAAAATGCATTGAAAAATATTAAAAGGGACTGATATTTTTTTGTTTGTTTTAACCGCCCGTCCTTTGTGTTATTATTCAAAAAGAAGGTAATAAACTATCGTTCTTTTTCATTAGATTTCGCAATAACAATACGTGTGACTAGTGACGTAACTTGTATGGGAGACACGAAAATACCCGAACAAATCCGTTAGCTTCGGCTGACCTCGAAATACTAAACGAGATGACGCAGGAACATACTTGACGTATACAAATGTTTTGTGGGTTTCGGGTATAGCTTTTTTTGTACCTGAACGTACGGGATACGGCTTGTTGCGTTCGGGCGATAATATAGCGGCCGTATCACGTACGTCCGTATGGGTAGGGCGGTTAAAATCATCACATGTTTTGCTTGCTATTTGTGTTGTACTCACCAATTTAGAAAAAAAAATGCTACATTTTAGAAAAAAAAATACCCATTTAGATTTATCTACAGATGTGCTGTAATCGCAATATAAATAATTGTAAATAGAAATAATATTTTGTCGGAAGTAAAAAGGTACGGTGAGTAATTATTACTTTTATTAATAGATAAAGTTAGTGTGCCATGAATTTTATAATTTGGCTTATAGCTTAAGAATTTGGCTGCTGGATTTTGTGCAACGATCGTAGTTGTGCTGTTTGCATCAAAAGGTGTGTATATTGTAATTTGTAGCTATGTAAGATGAAACAAAAAAAAATCTATTACTAAACTGGCAAAAAACATCAAGTCGGAAATTTGACACTTTGAATTAATAATGCGATATTATGAAGCTCTTTACGCTCTATAAACTGGCAGAACACGTAAAGTCGTAGTGAATTTTTAAAAATGTCTGTAATTATTTATATTAATTTACCGTTAAGTCATTGTAAATAGTTATTTTAATCGGACAAAAAGTTACAAATCACAAATTTTGTTTCAGAGAATCAAACCGAATATTTTTGTACTGTACATCAGTTTTCCATTGTAATAATAATAATATATAGTAATACGTTATAATATTATTGAATTTGGTAAAATACGTTTAAAGTTGGTACAAAACTATAATGCTTGATCTCTCAAAACAGTCATTTTAGAGTTAATGTTTTTTGCCAGTATACTTACGATATGTACTGTGTTTTACGCTCATACTGCAAAATTTCAGAAGGTGACTGATCTAAGAAAAAAAACATTATTTACTTGTTACCACATGAGAGAAATCCCTAGAAGTGTGGTATATATCGATTTAAAATAAAACTGATGTCGACAATTTACATTTAAAAACTTTTCGACTCCTACAGGTGAATGTTATTTATTATCTGTTTAAACTCTTGAAAGCCGGATGTTCAGTCAACAAATCACAACAAACCGGAGCTTTTGCAGCGTTTACCTCGCCGTGTGCCAGATGAGTGTAATTTCGTAATTACCCCCCCTGTTTTTTGCAAAATTATGTTTTTGTAAATGATACCGTCTTACCAGATAATATATTTATGTAGGTATAGTATACCATAAGTGGTTTCCCCAGAGCTTCATATATTTAGACAAATGATTACGAAAATATATCAGTTTTACTAAATTTTCCATACTCACGTAATTTATTAGAAAAACATCCATATGAAAACTTGATACAAAACACGAGACTCGTGTATGGGCAATGGCGGCAAATTCTGATATCGGTGATAGAATTTATTTTTCGTTCAGTTGGCGCACGTGTGACAAACGAGAATATTTTAAAAGTAGTATTATTTTGCCAATCGAATATCATTTATTTGAGTACTGTACGAACACACCTTAAGGCTCAAAATACCTTGAGAGCGTGACCATTCCGAATCGTCGCTATAGTGTGTGCCATATGGCGCATTGGCGTTCCATAAATTAATAATAATAATAATTCCGATATGTGGGGGGTTAGTGCAGTCCCACACATTCCATATAAAATATACATCCAATAGTTATAAAAAATATACAAACACGTACAAAAGTTTAAAAAATATACAAAATATGTACAAATGTTAAAAAAATAAAATAAAAATAAGATAGTAGGTGAATGATGATACATGACACATAAAACAAAAATTAAAACAACAAACAATAAAAAATTTAAGAAAGTCGATATTTGAAAATTTCGATAATTTTCAGAAGGGAAATTTTACCTTAATTCGGACACACCAAAAACGCTTCTCTAGATTTACCTCTTCAGTGATTTTCTTTTCCTAAGGTTACGCGCATAAATCTTACTAGCATGTGTTCTTCATCCCTGTAGTTTTGCAGGATGATCGTAAAAAACAGTACTTATTTATATAAATGTATATTTTGTAAATACAATGCTGCTTCGACAGATAATATAAAGTACTTACCTACTTACATACCATTCTCTACCTAGATAGGTAGGTACTAACACAAAAGGTAAACAATTTACTGTTAATAAATCACACATTATTTTATCCACATTTTTATGTTTTAACATTTGTAATTTAATTTACATTTCACATTATTTCACATCGTTCACTTTTATGTTCGTTCAGCTTTCGTTTGGATGGTTACAAAGTACCAATATACGCTAAGGAAAGTTAATACCATCACAAAACTGACAGAAGTCATAATACTTTGTGCCAAAACTGACAGAAGTCATAATGCTTTATGCCAAAACTGACAGAAGTCGTGGATAATAATTTATAGGCCTTCCACACGAGCCCCCTTGTGTGGAAGCCACTTTATCTCAAATCTGACAGGAGTCACATATTTTTTTTATCAAAACTGACAGAAGTCATAACACTTTATGCCAAAACTGACAGAAGTCATAATATTTTATATCAAATCTGACAGAAGTCGTAGTATTTTATGTCAAAACTGACAGAATTCGCAATATTCTATGCCAAAACTGACAGAAGTATACAAGTCAACATATTTTATGTAAAATATGACAGAAGTATATATTTTATATCAAAACTGACAGAAGTCATAATGTTCTACCCAAATCTGACAGAATTCATAATATTTTAATAAAAACTGACAGATTACATAATAATTTATCCAATACTTTAACATACCAGAAGTCAGAATACTTCATGTCAAATCTTTACAAAACTGACATAATCTAATATTATACTTTTGCTGTATGTACGCTTATTTTTTGTTTATTACAAAATATCCAAAAACATAAAGCTTTAAAACAATAAATAAATTGTTGCTTTTTTAAATATATCTTAATTTACTTAGGGCCCAGTTGTTGAACACCAGTAACATTTAACATTTTCATCAAAATGTCAACCGTCAGCATTTGTTCAAATTTAACGATCATTATGTAACGACCAAACAAGCAAACTTATAATTTGACCAACAATTTGCTGACGGTCCGAGCGTCCGAGAATCAGCGGTTAACCATCCATTACAGTCTTTGAAATAGATAATACAAATAAATTAAAAATGGCTTTGATGGTTGATTTGATGACAATCTCAAATGTGAAGTGGATTCAAATAACTAGGTCTTAACGGAGTTCCTATAGAAAGGAGTATTATGAAATCTGATATTCAATCGAAGATCTAAGCTATTAATTGTAAAGAAATTCGAAAATGCGACTGTGCTATACAAACAGAAATACTTTTCCATCGATTTTCGTGTTTTATTCGATTGAATCTTAGGAATCACAATTTTTTGTTACTGCTGGTGTGTAGGACCGTCAATTCAACATTTCACATTCAAATTTTATATGCAACACACCAAAATTTAGAAAAGCTAACATTTGTGGCATGCCCCAAGGCCTTCGCTTGGTTCTCCGACCTGCTGGTGGAGCACGCTGAGATATTCTGGGCCCTGTTCGGAGTGGACATGGACCGAGTCTTATCGGAGCAGCCCCCAGATACATGGGATTCATTCCCACTGTTCCAGATCCTCAACGACTATCTCAGATCGGAAGGTAGCATGCTGGAATACTCAAAAAAAATACTTGTTTAATGTTTTTAAAAACATCTGGAAAATAAAATGTTATCTACTTTAGCAGCAAGTATTTTTAGTTTTTATTATTGTGACAGCTGTTTCGGGGTTTAAGGCCATTTTAAAAACTGTGGTTAATCTACATTGTGACGACGAGAAATTAACAAATGAACGAATTATCCTAATATAACATTAATTAAAGTAAGGAAAATTATATCCTCACCGCTTCTCAGTATGTTCACATTATCAAAACAATACAACACATTTGAATAAATCAATTAAAAAAACATTGTCGGTTAAATACGAGCAAACACATTATAAATGTGAAAACAGAATTCAGAATTTTAATTGTTTTCTAACTAAATCGGTTTTACCGATAATAAATCAACCGAGTGAGAGTAGATAAAATCATATAAATTAGTCGTCACAATCTGGATTAACCACAGTTTTAAAATAACCTTAAACGCCGAAACAGCTGTCGCAATAATAAAAACTAAAAGTACTTACAGAACTTAATAATAATATTATTAAATTTCATTTAATGAAGTTCTACGAATTAAACACAAAAACAATTAATACTTTAGCAGGTTTCATTGGAGGTTTCATATTACAGACAAAACTCAGTTGGCCCTAGTACTGTCAAATCGATAAGTTAACAATATCGGGTCGATAGGCTTAATTGACGATGATTTTATACCAATGTCCCGATCATTTTGCTCATTTGGTGTGTCGATAGCCAAGCCGATATTAACCAAGAAATAAATGAGAAATCACCCTACGATCGGCATTCCTAAACATTAAACGTCCGTACGAATAAATAGATAACGTCAAACGTATGTTGGCTAAGATATCATAATAACATTAAATACAATCGATTTTAAAATGCACTATTAATCTTTTACATATATTTTTAATTGTATTTCCCTTTAGCTGGCTCTCATGGAATGGCTGGACAGCAGCAGAGACAAGCGGGTGGGCATTATTCAACTTCTTCTCAATGCAATCCTATTTTGATATTTGTGTAAAAAAATTAGTTCTCATTCAATAGGGTTATTCAAAAAGATGGACTGAATTTCCCCAGGTCTCCTCTGATACACGCATTCGGCATACTCGTAGACTTTTTTCCTTTACAGAGACATCCAGTTTGGTAGAATTAGCGATATCAATGACCAATGACAAATGCTCTTTCTAGTTAAAGGTTCAATGTTAAAATGGCGACGAAAGGCACACCGCTACAGTTGCCGACTCAATTTTTCCCGAACTCGCGAACACCTTGTACTGCATAATAACCATTTTACTCACAACTGACGTGAAATAGTTGCTTGGTGGCATGAGCACTCTAGCAGTGTTTGCGCAACTACAAGCGATCTAGCGGTGGGATTCAAAACTTTTGGACCTCCTCTTTCAATTGCTATGTAGATCATTCACATATAACGTGTAATTCAGGAAATACAGTGGTACGAAATTGAGTCCATCATTTTGAATAACCCTGTATATTTAAGACATAAGATTGAAGTTTGGAAATTTTATTAAGATTTTCTTTGAATTGACAATGATGTTTTCAAGAAATACATAATTAATTTATAAATGTGGGTTATATAGGTGTACAGTAAATATACAGTTAATGTACAGTATTGTCGAGAGGGTCGAATTTTCAAGCGACCAGATAAAGCTTCTTATAATAATTTAGATTTTTTTTTAATAATAACTCCACACAGGAGGCCCCGAGGAAATTGACTTTGAGAATGCTGTGTGGAGAGTATTTTTAAGGAGATAAAGTTCTAGGAACGAAAAGGGTATGAGGAATGAGTAAGAATTTGGGGGTCAGTATGTCCAGGAGTGACGGACGTATTAATCCATCCCTTCCACTGAGTTACTAAGCGATGGGTTGAGAGAGTCCGACTAGGTCTCCCTCAACCGGCCTCTCCCGATTCAGCTCACCACGCAGCTGGTAGGCAGACGCATCCACCACCAAGACCTGGACAAACATCACCATATTAATCTGGTAACCTCTGCTAAATCACTGCCGTAGTGAACCACTTGGAATGGTCTATGGTGGAGGTATTAATTATTCAATTAATGGTTTCTGGGGCAACAGTTAAGTTCCTGCTCAGTGTGTACTTCTCAAACTAGTCATGTCCTCAGAGTTGGTAACGTAATGAGCAAATCGTTTGTGTATCAATGACCACTCTCAGCGTTAACAATCTGTCTGTGTGTCCACAGCTCTGTGCTCGCCGGACAACCTGAAGAACGGGCGGTTCCACGAGCACCTGCGCGAGACGTTTGCGCCGCTGGTGGTGCGCTACGTGGACCTCATGGAGTCCTCCATTGCGCAGAGCCTGCACAAGGGCTTCGAGAAGGAGCGCTGGGAGATCAAAGGGTACGCTAACCTAACTAATGTGAATATTTATGTGCTGTTTGTAAACCGTACAGTAAATTGTGATAGAGATGTCAAAATGTCATCAACACACTAACTTCCATCAGAAAGCAATCCCTGGACTTGTTTGTTTGCTTTTACCCTTAAAAATTATCCCACGAGTGATTCTCAACAGAGAATTAAGCATGTATTAGCTCTGGATTCTGGTTCTTTTTAAGGATAAGACATTGTCCTTATCATTACGCTAAAATACTTTTTGCTTAACTGTGGTTCTTGTTCTCTCGGATGACAGGTGTCATTTAGGGAATGACATTCATAAAAAAAAACAGGTTCAGGAGAACCGGCTTAGGAATTAAGTCAACGTGTTCAAAATAAATAATTAATTGTATTATTGACTCACCTTCTTTGTCGCAACTCATCCAGTTCAACATTCCTTGCCGTAGACTCAGAAACAATGAATTTGTTTTCCTCAATCAACACTCTACTAATTATGGGTACCATTCTAGGCTGTCCAAAATGTCGAACTTTGTTAACTCAAGCCAGGGCTTTGAAATTTTTGGTGCCAGTCTTAACAATTTTTGTCAGGTTTTAAGATATTAAACGTCGAAGATTAACATTTAAAATGTCTAAAATCATGGACTCTACCAAAACCTTATTCAGGCTTTGACTTGAATGTTCTCTCTAATGTTATTTTTGTCATTACTTCATTCATGTGTTATGTATGTGCTGTTCTTTTTCTGCGGTTCTTGTTTATTTCATTTCGTGTTATATATTTAGAATAATAAAATTTAAAAAAACACCTCTCCGGACCCCTTCTATTTAGGGGGTGTTTGGACTTCTATTACATATTAAGGAGTCTAGAATCTAGATCGAGATTCTATGTGCGATCCTAACAATGATCGAGCTAGTGTTCTACGACATCAGAGAGAGCAAAAATGATATGCATATATCTTCCAGAAATGGTTGCGGGACATCTGAGGAGCTATTCTGGAAGCTGGACGCGCTGCAGTGCTTCATCAGGGACCTGCACTGGCCCGATGTGGAGTTCCGCACGCACCTGGAGCAGAGGCTAAAGCTGATGGCGACAGATATGATGGAGAGCTGTGTTCAGAGGACTGAGTCTGCCTTCCAGGTTAGCAATTTTACTAGCTGTTTGCTTGTTTTCTGTAACTAACCGTTTAGTCATATCCCATCATTTATTTATTTTAGTTTACGTGTTGCGTTACGTGTACATTTACAGAAATTATTCCATTAACAAACATACATAACATTTATTCATTTATTTTGGAATACATACAGTTATAATACAATACATTTTTACAGATTAATTTATTACTTTGTTACATTAAACAGTGAAGTTTCCGCTATATAATAATAAAAATATCTGAAAATCTAAATAAATTACTTTTTTTACATGAATACCGCACATACCGAGTCCCAATTGCTCCCAACCGTCTGGAGCCAGTGAGACTATGGCATCCCCAATTGGGGAATGTTGTGAGGCTGAAGTCATATTAGGGAGGGGAAGGAGAAGGGGAAGAGGAAGGTGGGGAAATACCTGGCTATTCAGATCTGGTCACCAAACATGGCTAAAAGTCATTTCAAGCTATGTTTCAATTCTGAATAGTGGTCTTTCACCAGGGCGATACTGAGAGTATCTTCCACTCTGGAACGTGCGCAAATATACTAAATAGAAATAGAATGTAAAATAAAAAAGGAAATTTATTTAGCACTTGTGCTACGGAACCCATGCACCCTTCCCTCTGCGAAGATATGTGAGGCACTGCATCGCCAAGGCAGGCCGAACAGTGCCCTGTATACGTGGCTATAATGTACTCGGGGTGTGTTCACGACGCCTTGTGTGTACCTTGTCCATAGTTCGCTAGTATAAAGGCTCATGCAGTATATCTGGAATAGTTGCTTCTTCACCGGAGGACTGCACATGTTGAATCTCTTGGCGAGCATGTTGGCTCGCACGCTCGGTGCTCTTCTTTGGCGTTCTATGTCATTTTTATCATTTAGGTCATCAGTGACGACATACTAATGTAATTTATTTATTTGTAAGAAACAAACAGCTTTTAATACAAATATATATACAAAGGAAGTGTAACAAAAGGTAGGCCAACAAAGTTTCTTGTACTAACAGTGGTTAAATACAGACGTTTTATTTATGAAGATAACAAGAAAAAAAAACAAAATGAGAAGGAAGGGGGAAGTGGAAGAGGAAGATTGGATCGGGACAGGAGATGCTCTCGATGCATTTTATACTTGTGCATCATGTGATTTTTGTTTTTCTTTCAGTCTTGCCTGAAGAAGAGTGTGACTTTTATATCGACTGACTACATCCTGCCTTCCGAAGTGTGCGCCATGGTGAATGTCATATTAGATGCTAAGAATCAAGCCTTCAAGCTGTGCACGGTGGACGGCGTAGACGTGGTAAGCATATGTACAATATTAATGTCATTCACTAAAACAAACGCACCACTCTGTCATGTCCTGTTCATATAATAGGTACCTCAATTCTAACCTGCTTTATTTTGTCATACATTCAGCAATTTCTAAGTCGAGGTACGGACTTGGTATCAAATATTTATTTTTTATATTATATACGCCCTATATGGGCTTTTACATATTTAGTTAATTACAATAGTCACACAGGTGCAAAACACATCACAGTAGATATATAGATAAAATAGATAGCCTTCATTTCATTTGTCTCACGAACAAATGCAGGAATAACATAGTGTAAGTACCATTCCAAATAATTAGCTACAGAGGCGAATATTCAAAATATACCTCACATTCATTGACATACTCTAGACATATATCTTTATAATTGTGAGGGATATATGCAATAATCGTGTATTTGTATTTGTATTCCGAGCAGTTGAACATATCTACTGTGTCTGAAAATATATTACCTTCTGCGTGAAGTCTAGGTATAAGAGAATTTTTGAATGACTCATTTCTGAAATTATTGTTACAATTGAATAAAATTTTAATTAAGCTGACTATATCTATTTATTCATCAATTATGACGGACAGGCGAGTATCGATTGAACATAAAGTAATATTCAGGATACGATACTAGCTTTCCCCTGAACGCGGATGCATTCAAACTTGGCAATAAGCACACCGGAATGTTGCTTTTTCCTCAGATTGCATTACCATGTGATTTCACAAGACTAATTTTCTTATAACAATAATTGCAATAGGAAAATTAGAATATTTTCTTCAGCTTGCGCCACATTCGGGCACATTCCGGAAAGAAAATCTTTAATGACGTTAATGGGTGTCTCTTATCACTTTAAAGAAGAGAGAGGCCGTTGCTTTATTTTAGAAGTTACATCATTTAATTTGTGTTCCCAGCACTCCTACCACAGTAAGATGGACACGCAGATAGACGCCTGTATTACCGGCATGACCACCCAACTCTGCCAGCGACTAATTGCAGTCCTGGAAGCTGTGATGGCCAAACTGGCCAGGTTTGACGAAGGAAGTCTTATAGGATCAATTTTAACAATTGCGGTAAGTGGAATCTCATAATCCAAATTTAAATCAACCAATATTTCATTCGCAAATTCATTGAGCGACTTCCGCACAACTGGCGATAATTCCAGAGGGTATTCTATTAAATAAAATTCAGTTCATTAATTATTCTATTCAGATTTAAAAACCTCATTTTAATATTTAATCATTGTAGAAAATAATATTAACATAACCCAAATGAAACATGAAAACTTAGGTAGAGAAATTTAGGTAGAGCCCGCCTGAATTTATTTTCATAATAACTTATTTGTTTTTTTGCAAAACGATAAGATAATATTTTTTTAAATTGAACGGTCTTACCAGAAAACGTGTTATAAATATATCTATCATAAGTAGTTTTCCGAGAATATATGTATATATATATTTTTATTTTTTTTATATTCCTCTATCTAAACGGTATAAAGACAAGGGAACTATATCACCACCCAGCTGACAGTGTTGTGAGGCGGGTCAAGGTAGGGGCTGTTGGAAGGTATATATAAATGCAGATCTTGAAGAGGCCCGGTTTATATGAAGGAGGAAAATGGATGCCAGTAGCTCGTTCCCTTATATAAAATGAGTCAGAGACATTAACTGTGAACGAGTATTCTGATCGTGTCCGTCGTGTTTCGCATACATGTACCGATGCACTGAAGATCAATGCTGCTAGAGCCTTCGAGCAGGCTCCATTGAAATACCCGTAGAAGAGACTCAGCATACCTACATTGCGTCTGTGCATTAGAAATGACAGCCGGTCTGTTTACAACGGGTTGTCAATCAGACGGACCGCCCTCCTTTGCACGGAATCAAGCAAGTTTATCAGGTATTTTGGAACTCGAGTCCAGAGGTGGCTCCCAAATTCATTGCTACTTATATTAATTGCTGTTCAGATACGCCGGTGTTCAACCAATCCAGATTTTGCATATCTGATGGGTAATTACAGGGCACTAAAAGTTAAAGCATTATTTTGGTTGATTTGATCCAAGGCGCCTCTGACTGTGTACCGGAAAACTTATTTGTGGAATCTGATGTATCTGCTTATCGTATTTTGATTTGTATCTTATTTTCCAGAATGTCTCCGGATCTGGCAAAGATATGGGACAAGGCTATGTGACATTCATGAGAAACTGCATGGACCAAATTAGATCTAAGGTAAATAATGAACTATCGTATTCAAGTTTCTTATTGAGAAGTCTGATAGAAAGTTGTATCGAGATGACGAAATTGGACATTGCTTGTTGCGCCATGATTTTCAAAGTTGTAACATTGTTTGATAATGTATTGCAGGTAACAGACGAGCTGTGGATCCTGACGCTGTTCGAGCAGTGGTACGCGGCGCAGCTGAACCTCATCAGCACCTGGCTGGCGGAGCGGCCCGCCCTGCACCCGCACCAGTGCGCCTGTCTCTCTATTATTATGAAGGTAACATATACAAATCTCCAAATCTTGACTTTTCCTATTATTTTTTTCTTAATTCCCATTATTTTTTCTTAATTCCCCTTTTCACTTCATCCCTTTTTCATGCTCCTGTGTTTATTTATTTATTGATACGGAGACGGTTTGCATAACTCCCGTGAGCACTCCTTGCTATCTCCCTTTTTCATGCTCCTGTGTTTATTTATTTATTGACACGGAAACGGTTTGCATAACTCCCGTGAGCACTCCTTGCTATCTCCCTTTTTACCTTATTCCTTAACTATTATGATATACTATACCTAAACATACATAAATTTGTAACAAAATATAAATTCATCGAAGTGTTATCATAATCAAAAAAGATATTAAGTGTTATTTACGATTACATAATAACAGTAAATTCCTATAATTATTCATTTAAATTTAATTCCATTTTTTGTTATAAGACCCTTTTCAAGTGTGTGTCAATATTTCATGTATCCAGTAAAATGCACCAGCAATCAGCATCTGCACCACAGTTGAAGAGCTCTGCTCCGGCATGTTTTAGTGTTGTCCTTGAAACAACACTATGAAGATAAACTTCAACGATTTATCATGTCCCATTGATATTCTGAATGTTTATTTACATTTGAAAATGTACTTGAAGACATTAGTAATGTATTTTTGCAAACAAATTTTAAAACACACGCGTTATTACTGTTTAAAGTAATAAATCAGATTGATGATAAAGAGCCTGACTTGTGACAGAAGTCATATATATTTTTGACGAGTAGAAAAGGTTAAAGTAACTTGTGTTTTGCGTATTTCTAATGTCACTAGGTAGAGATTTAAATAGCTTAACAGAATTGTGTTTAAACCTTCTGTGTCCATAAGAGGTTTCACAAAACTGGGATATTAAAAGATTTTACATCTGATTGTCTTAGGGCTCTAGTGCTTATTCTTTCTTCAAACATATGGATATTTTAAAAATGTAGCAGGAAATTTTTTTAAACATTTAGTTTCTTAAAAATAAAATCAGTATTCGTTGTTTCGAATATTTAGTCTTCTAGGTCCAAGTTTTATATTACTTGGAGACTAATTTAGGGATTCTTTTCAAGAAAGAGTAGAGACTTTTTTACGATATCTCAATTTATTTACACCATTTTTAGCAATAAATTTATATCGTCTGAATCTACTTCCCAAAATACATCCCCAACGGACACAGAATCTAAGTTATTATTACTAACCAAGTTTTGTAATAAAAGGAGATGGAATAATAAGTAACAACGCTTTTTATAACCTTAGATTCTGCTTGTGTCTTGCGGAGGGGGTTTCAATATATTGATAATCAATACTAAGGCTGACATCTGTAATTTTAATCTCTAAGCTACTTCTCTGCTTCTATAGAAATAAAACTAACTGCTAGAAGCTAAACCTATATTTAAAACACTCGTCCTTAAGAGGAACGGCTGAGCGGCCTGTTTCATACAAAACTTAATTTAAGATTTGAGGCCAAAATACTCACCTAAACCTAATGATCTTTTTTTTTTTCATTAAAAAATATAGTAAATGTCTAGTATGGATTAGAAGTAATTTATTTATTTTTGTTTTACATTATGAAATATAGGCCATTAAAGGAATTGATTTTTTCGCTATTTTAGAGGCACCTTTAACAATTATTTGGGGGTTAACGGTGATGTAAAAAAAATGTTTTACCCCGTCTACTTTGAAAATATAATGAAATATAAAATTTTAAATTAAAAAAAAATAATAATATAAGCATTATGGTGGACTTTAAATTAAATTAAAAATAACCAATTTATGTTGGAATTTAAAATATCGATCCAAAAAAAACTTTTTTTTTTTAATATTTTTATTTACGTAATCATATTTACATAACAAATACGATAATTTTAAAAAATATACAATAAACCCGCAAATAATTTTCTAAATTACCTCTAAAATTATGAAATAGATTTATTTTCATGGCATATACTTCATAATTTAAAACAAAAATAAATAAAATACTTCTCATCCGTACTAGATATTTACTAAAACTTTAATTAAAAATATATAACATTCAGTTTCGATGGGTATTTTGGTTTCAAATCCTAAATTAAGTTATGCATGAAACAGGCCGCGCAGCCGTTCCTCTTAATGGAACTTTAAGAATAACCTTCAGAATTAGTTTCTGGATCTTTGCTAAAGGTTCCAGGCAAGTATTTGTGGCACTACCCCAACTGATAATACCATATTCGTGAGATGATTGTACAAGAGCACAGTTAACTTGTCTCAGTTGATGAAAACACATATTTCTTTGTGATCGTTTTAATTTATCTGACGTATATTATAGTTTTTATGATTATTTATTTGCAGAAAATGTACAGCGACTTCGAACTGCAGGGAGTCATAGACGACAAGCTGCACATCAAGTCCTACACCACCGTGTCCACGCGCATGCAGGCCGAGGAGGCCACCTGCTCGCTCATCATGGCGCAGCGGGGGGATGAGTAAGCAACCCCTTCACACGTTACATCTTTATCATTAAAACTTGTCATTTGGACATGTAGAGTGGATGGAAGGATAAGGATGGTTATTCAAATTGATGGACTCAATCTCGCACGTGCCCCTCTGATACACGCGGTAGGCCTAGACTTTTTCCTTTACACAGACATTCAGTTTGCTCAATTTTGTGATACCAATGACAAATGCTCTTTCTAGTTGAAGGTTCAATGTTAAAATGGGGACGAAAGGTACATTGCACTACAGTTTTACAAAACTCGCGAACACATAAAACCTTGTTCTGCATAGTAGCCATTTTACTCAAAACTGACACGAAATGGTTGCTTGGCGGCGCAAGCAATCTAGCGATTGTTGGCGCAACTATGAGTGATCTTCCAAGCTTTCGGACCTCCTCTTTCAATTTACATGGATGGGTAGATTCATTCGCAGAAGTGAATCAATTCAGTCTGATTCACCCAGTCTTGTGATTTTTTTTCATTTCATCCATTCCCTTAATAATAACATAATAAATAAATAAAAACGGGGATTTTTTCGCATTGCAAATTGCGCTAGTGTCGGAAATAACTTGTTTAAAAATAAAATAAACCCGAAAATAGCAATCTTTAATCAATACGAAAAATGTGCATAGTAAATAATGGTTTCGTTTTTAAAAATAATATTACGAGACAAACAAGGATGAACCCTACTGTGGACTGATTACTTCAGAAATTCCCACCCGACAAGAAACTGATGGTTTGGCCGTGCTGGGACTAACATGAACGGAATCGCTGCGGGCATTGAGAAATGAATCAGGGACTTCTAACTAGTGTCTCGTAGTGACTTGACTAACTCCCGCCCTGCAGACCTAGTACGGATAGACGCGATATCGACGGACCAGAGACGTAGTGACTACAACGTCACAACTCAATACATTTCTTAATTCCTTAAATTAGGGCATACGGAATGCGAAAGCGAATACAGCCAGCTTGGAATTACTGACTGACTGATCAGAGGCGATTTGTCGCTACAGACTAGTGAGGACGATGAAGTACGGGTTTTTATGGATTGCAGCACGGGATTCTATACGTTAGATGTAGTCCTGCACACGGCATAATATCTCCGCCGACTTTGCGATCACACCCACAGTCACCGCACCATAATTGTAGGATGGCAAGGCCTAAGCTAAGGAATGAACAATTAATTAAAAAATTTACTTTGTTTTCACCACTTCATAAATATACATAAATATCTACACTTTTGAAAGCAATGAAACATTTAGATATTATAAAGTGGTGAAAACAAAGTATATTTTTCAATTAATTTATTAATAATGATGCCACAAAATGAATACCAATCGTTTAAAGAAATTATAATTAATTTAGTGTTGATTTGAGAATCAGATCAAGCGTGTCACAAGATTGAATTTATTAATTTAATTCATTCATTCAATTTCGCCCATGCCTAATTCACACATAGCGTATAATTCAGGGAATATAGCGGTATGAAATTGAGTTCATCATTTTGAATAATATATACACCATTATATACACCATCGACGCTACAACTCTTGGAGAGTCTTGGGCTTCACTCGATCTGGTCCCCCTCTGTTTCCAGTTTCTCAAATGTCAAAATATGTGATTTTAGCCTTGACATTTTCCAGTCACCTAAGTTTAGGTCTCCTAATACTCTTTTATCATGTAGGCTTATTAGGTGAATACAATATATGTAATAATAACCGGTCAGTGGCTGAGTTGCCACTGCGTTTGGGTCTCACCCAGGCGTTGTGAGTTCAATTCCTCGGCTGGCTAAGTCCTCCATTACGACACAAGCAACATCTTCCGCTTACTGTGATGGTAGTAGGGTATTTCAAATATTGTCAGGTTATTCGTAACCAGGGAATATTTGTCTTTCTTTAAAAAAAAATTATAATTATAATAAAATAAATGGACAATTTTTCCATAGCGCCGTTTAGTGATTAAAATCACCTGCGCTGCGCTTTACATCTTGTTAAAGTTTGTAGCTCCTTTTAAGTAAATATCTTTTTAGATTTTCCTTAAAGGTTTTAAATTGCTTTCTGATCTTAAACCAAATGGAAGGTAATTGAAAGAATGTGGGCCCAATATTTTGAAAGCTCTGTTCCCAAATTTAGCAGCATTCTTATGAGAAGGTTCAACCAGTCTGTTCGACGCATCAGACTTGGCCCACCTGAATGTGAGTTTCTCTGAGTAAGATTGTCTCTCACGCAAAAATCTTATATACTATAAGACAAATTTTAAACTAAACTCTTTCTATGACTCTGTGCCAGTGTTGGCAACGTAGTAGAGGAGTGATGTGACAGTATTTGGTGTCACCACATACTAGACAAGCTACTGTGTTGAATACTCCTTGCAGTCTGTTCAAATGTACATTAGATAGACCAGCATACAAACTATGGCAGTAGTCCAATGTGGAGACTACTAGAGCATTTACCAGAGTCTTGGCAGAATCTGTCGGGAGACATCTTCTTATGGATTTTAATTGTCTTAGAAAAAATACACTAAACTAAACGAACTGATTTTAACAGAATAATATCCACTCCAGGACTGTTATTGGACTATTGTCAATTAAGTGCTGTCTTCTGGGTGATGCAATCCACATAAATTCAGTTTTGCTTGCATTCACCTAAAGTCTATTTTTGACATATATATGACAGACTTTGGTTGGGAAAAACTAATCGGGATGCCCCAAGAAGACATGGCACTTTGAATGGTAATCACCGCAAAAATCGAAAAATGTATAAGTTTTCAAAAGATAGTAATCCTCAAATTGTAATCTTTTAAATTCTTTATGGAATACATACTGGAATATTATGTAAAACAATGAAAATTACTCTCACTGATTGTCAAACTGCACCATTCTAGGATGTATTTCGTAGAATTTAAAGATTACAGTTTGATAATTTTTGTATTTTAAAACTTTATACATTTTCTTAAATACCCGAATAGAATTCATAGAGATATTGCTTAAGGTAGCAACCTGCAAAGTGATGTTTAGGGCCATTTTTAAGTGCTGGCCCTTAAGTAAATCAAATATCCGTAATGAACGTGTCAATCCATTATTTCCCCTCTCTTCCGCACATCGTACGTAAGTGATTTATTGTAGATTAATGACAGTAACGGTGATGTTTATTTTTCAGTGGTGGAGAAGACGGTTCAGACGATGGGGCGAAGGGTAAATCAAGACTGGAATCCTTGGCTGAGGACGGCAAGCTGGGGAACGTCACCGCAGTTGTGGGAAAGGTAATTTATTTTGATTTTATCGTTTTTTTTTTATTTGCTTGTACGCCCATCTGTGCTTTTACATGGATTTTAGAACATAATTTGAAAAGCTATCAAAAATTACAAGTACATAGAGATTCTAAACCATAAAGTAATGAACAATCTTTTTCAAATGTTTAACAGTGACATAAAATAGAAAATCAAAACAATATTATAACACAAATCATTAACGCTACATTATCCAGGCTACAATATTACATATTGTAGGATTCATCAAAGTGTTGGTATAGATGACAGTTTAATGTATAAATGGAGTCAGAAAATACATCAACAACACCTCCAAACCCGCTGCCCAGATCATGCGTCCTATTGGTTTATGAAAGAGACTGATAGTTGGTTGTGTAAGTGTTGCAGAAAAATATTACAGTTTGTCTTGTGTTCCTCGTCGGTACATTTAATTTAATAGTGGCGAGGATGGCAGGGCTGTCAATTAGGTTGTTAATGATTATATATAATACAACTATCTTTTAGAGGAGTTATAGTGTCCTAACTAGACTGATTCTTCACTGCCCACTAAATTCTGGTCTTCTATCAATAGGATAAGGTGCTCCCACAGCTGTTGTACCCATCTGGCACATGGTGAAAACTAAAAGAATCAGCTAGGTATGATTGTGATGCAGTGCAGACTATGGAATCCATAGTAGACGAATACTCTCCTCACAGATTCCGCCCAAGAGTTTGATGAGATCCACAGGACGGCACTTAAGACGCTAAACTAGCTCGGGGATCTTGCTTCAACTACGTCCCCTCTAAACGAAGAAGGAGAGGAATAAGTGAACCTGGATTCTAAACAGACCCGTGTGATAGAAGGGCTAACGCTACGAATGAGTTGCGATCAGTGGCAGTTTGTGGTCTTTTTAACTGGGGGTTCAATCAGAAATTCATGAGAAGATATTACATTTCATCAAAATGTACTAACTGTTGTTGTCCTTCGGCAAATCATTGAATACAGCGGCAGTCACATAATTTAAATAAAATTGGTGGGAGGGGTACTATAATAACTAGCAACTTGAGACAATACGACATTTGTTGAAACTTTCTTAACTTAGGAATTTAACATCTTATCTAAAAAAGAATTGAATTTTGAAATCTCTTCGTTTTGCTAGTAGATTTATAAAAGCAAACAGTTACAGAAATATTTACTACTAACAATAGAAAATAAAATAATAACATTTAACTAGTTTCTTTATTATGCAAAGTTCAGCTGACCGGCAAAGGGACCGATACGGGGCCATCTCGGTGACACTCGTCAAACTTCCGAGGTCACGTGTCTTTAAACATTTCTTCGTTAGCGCTGGGCACAAACTTCAACATGTTTCAAATGCAATGGTATTCAAACGCAAATTTTATTCATTTGATATTGTCTTAATGTTGACTTTATTTCCAGGTCGGCAACATGTTCGGCCGAGGCATCGGCGAGCTATCGACGAAGCTAGGAGGCGCGTCCAGCTGGTTCTAGCTATCGAGCCCGTTTCCAGTTTGCTGATCTGACCCGGTCGCTAATGTCCCACTGTCCATCGGCTCCGCAGAGAGAGGCAGCTTCGTTGGCCACGCAATCCGTCGGATGCCGTCGATATGTTGACGTTATATTTAGGAGACTTGAAATGTGCATGTTTGTCGGAGGAGCAATAGATGTCACTGCGTTTGGCCCTGCTTTACGGTGCAATAATTCACTTTCCCACGTAAATTCACATAAAAGAATGTATAAATTACATCTCAAATTAATTTTGGTATTCTGCTAAAAGAATAACAAACAAATGAGACTGCACCGTCCGGATGACGCAATTACAGTTGAAATTGTTCTATGTTGTGAATAAAAACGTTTCGGCAACATTTCTATGTTGAAATTCAGATTTAGAGATGTTGCAATGATGTCTCAGAGATTTTGCAACATGATCTTTAGCACTGAGGGCCAAACACAGCTATAACAAGTGATATCTTGAGTATTCGTTGATGTATTTTAATAATGCGTAAGCGGTGTTGAGGTGGGGTCGTGTGACTAGTCGTGATTGTACATGATCCGTGGTGTACATTTATTAGTGAAGAATTGCGTGCTTCTGCCCGGTTTATCGTTATCCTAGTGTAACACAATCCTTGGCTTAAATATATTATGAATTAGTTGTGTAAGGAAACAAGAGTTGGTAGCAGCCGTGTTCAGTTAAGTGTGAAAAGAATTCCAACGGGAGAGTTTATTTCACGACAAAAATTTGGAAGCATTTGTGGTTCAACAGAGTGAAGTTAAACTTGTTTTTTTATAATTAGGTGTTAATCCACTGCGTACTGAGATCATATCCCTATTAAATGTATATTTGCGGCCATTCTGTACCACTGGCTTGTGCGTACTGCAGGTCTTACTGCTCGAGTCTCTTCACGCCAATTCTGGACCCTATGTGTCGAACGCTTTGCAACCGTCAAATTTCTGCAACAAATAAAACACTTGTAAGCATTATCATTCCTGATGAGCACCGGTTGGCGTTCAATGGATTACAACTGCTACAGCAAAGTGAACTCTTTCAAATGTTACGACTCTCGTTCGGATCGACAAACGTTTAACCGAGCCACGCCTCTTTAAACGCAATGCCAAAATTTCTCTCTGATTGTGTCATGTGTGGGCGACAATGCCGCCATCTACGTACGCAAAAAAAACGTGATCGAGTAATGGCTTTTCTCCTCTATACAACTATACCAAAGTAAGGCGCGTGGGTAGTACGGTTGCAAAGATATAATCGATCTTACGATAATGTGTTTTCGTTACATGTAGTTTTAGCGAACGGCCTCCCACTAACCAGTGAAAAAGTGAAAAACGTTTCACGTCAATAATATAGTAGCATTAACGAAATGTTTTCCAAACTTCTTAGATGACAAATGATTCGTTAAATGACTTTTAATGTCATATTGTGACTTTTGAGCTTATTTTAATAGAAAAATGAATTTCCAACGATTAAATATATTCACTCCGACCGTTTGTACCACAAATGCTTTTTAAATAATTATAGATACGAATTAAAAATTAACTAACGCAAAATATAACCACAAACAATAATATAGGAAAGGCGACACCTAATCACCGATAGCGCATCGGCACCAGCAAAGCGAACCTAATAATTATTAAAACAAAAAATTATAAAACACTTAACACCGAAAGGATATTTTTTAAAACTAATTCTAATCTTGCTTTTTCTCTTTTACTAAAACCTTCGTTTCACTTATTAATACATAGTTGCTAAAGACATATATCTCTATCTTATTAAAGTTTATGGACAATGTTCAAACATATGATATAGAGTGTCGGCTCCCAGAGGATGGAATACAACCTATGTTAAGCACCGTTTGATGGTCGAGTAGGAAGCATGCTAGCTGTACCTGTATTTAGCTAGGGTTCAATTCCAAACTAATTTGATTTAGAAGATTACATCTAGTTTTATATCAATAATTTGCAGTGAAAACGTCCAAACAAAATATTAATCCTAGAATAATCGACCATTTAGTAGCTGAGTGAATAAATGCGTCGTGTTCCCACGATTTCGTCGCCTAGCCAAGTCCTCCACCGTTACACAAGCAACATTTTCCGCTGTAATAATGAAAGTAGGAGAATGTTTGTCTCTTTAAAAAAATAAAAAAATAAAATTTATGAAGAAGTCGGTATTTTTTCTGAATAGACTCGTTAAATGTGACAAAACTAATAGACGTTATTTTTTATAGTTGTACAAGTACCTGCATGTAGAGAAAGTTGTGTTTAAACATTATCCAGCTTTTTTTTTCATTGTCAGCAACCCCGGCGTTAATTGACATATAGTTTGATTAGGATACATTTACTTTACCCGTCTCACTAGACGATGTCCGTTCTGAGACGGGTAGACGGGTAGTTATGGTTGAAGTACACATGCTCTTTCTGTTACATTTTTCTATATATTTAGGAGGTACTTGTGTGTTGTTCCCCCGGCAGGTTAACACGGTTGTGTTGAGCTTTCGAAACTTGGCAATAGGGTATAGGGATCATATTATTGTCAATGTTCAAACCTAAACTATCCCAACTTAACCCAGTATCTACACTTAATCTCCCACATAGCATCCCCAAAGATGATGTCTTGTGCAGAGTTATAAAAAACTTCCCTGCTAACATAAACCATCCTAACCTAACCTAATTACAACACTAATTTAAGATTTTACCTGACATTGAAATGTCATTAGTTCATCCTTGTCCAAAAATATCATCTCCACATATACCGACGATCCGAACATAAGGTGTTGGATCAGTATTTTGCGAGGTTTACAAGGAGAGTGAAAACAAAGTTGGATTCTATTTTCTACGCCGGATGTATCTCGCAGTTTCGATTATTTTCTTTGTAATAAACGAGAATTTAAAAGAAAACTTAACTTTTTCTGGCATCATCTGAAAATGTATACTATAATTGGATCTCCTTCTTCTTGAGTCGCTTTCTCATTGCTGGGGATCGTGACCCCCACTCCAATCTCCCTCGTGCACAAGGCTCCTCCAATCCTCGAGATCCTGCGTTGCTGGGAGAGGTGCGGACACCGACGTTCCGGACGCCTGCGACATTTGGTCTCTCCAATGCATCGGTGGCCTTCCTCTGTTTCTCCTGCGCTCCACTTTGCCAGTGACCATGAGCTTTTCCAGGTGGACTATAATTGGATAGTTTAAGACAATAAAACGAAAATCGAAATTTTGCAGATTCAACAACTTAAGTTGGGACTGTCGATATGTAATATGTGATTTCTTACCACAAAATCAATAAAATTGTCAGATTTTACACTGTTGCCAAATCCGTAAGTTCGCTACGAGTTTTATCAGTGCTTGGCGTAAAACACACAAGAACCATTTAGGATACATTGCCTTATAGAATTTGCCTTGCAAACAATTCCTAATCTTTTAACTATTGTGTTCATGATTCAATGATACATGAGTTTAGTATAAATATTTAAGAAGTGCGTAGTCACAAGTCTAGATACGTAGTCACAAGTCTAGATACGTAGTTTCAAGTCTAGATACGTAGTTTCCCAAACACTGCGACATGCGTTGTATTTCACGCTCTGCGATTCGATTCGTACAAACGTAAATAATTACACAAAATTTTCTCTAAAACTGTACCACTTAGCGTTTTGAAAGTTGTAAGGATGTTGCAAAAGACGTGAAGGAAAATTTGCAGCGCGTCTTTTTTTGCTTTGCTATCATATTTGTAGAGTTTTGCAAAAATGACGCGAAAAACAAAAAGTATCATAATCAGACTATAACAGAATTCTTCCCGACCTTGCTCCTCTTCATCTCCTTCCCTTTCCCACTTCCTTCAACCTTACAACATACCCCAAATGGGAAGTCCATAGTCCCACTCTGGACAGCTGGGAACACTTGAGATTCCTGTCCGTTATTCACATTAAAAAACTTATATGTTTTATTAATAACAGATCGTTTAAGTTTTGCAAACTCAACCAAATATGACAAATGCGATTGCTCAAGATTCTAAAAGTTACAAATCAAAAAAAGTATTTTCTTCTACACTTAAATAATATAATATTGTCTAATGAATTCACTATTGATCTTCTCACAGCTTTATGCGCTTAACTTAAATTAGTACCTTAAATCTTCTTCTATATATTTACTAAATCTTAAAATTGTATTGACTAGACATATTCATTAGTGAAATTCCATGTGGCACAAAGACTCCAGTAACATAAAGAGAAACATAATGTAAAATACACATGTCAACGTTACCTCAAAAAACATGGCAACATTGTTTAAAACATCTTGAAACATTGTAGTCAACTTTACAAACTCCTCTAGGTCACTGTAATAATATCTATGATACCACAAAAGTATTGCAACATTGTTTGAGACATCTTACAACAATGTCGCCATGTTGACAACTTTTATGGAACATTGTAAACATGTCTAAGCCACCTGAAAATCACGACAACACTAATTGAAACATCCTAGAACATTGCTGTTGTGTCTATAACTGCTATTGAACATTGTAAAATGCCTATAGTAGATTTCTGAAAAGCCTGGCAACATTGTTCAAAACATCTTTTAAAACTGCATTTGTCTTTAACATATATGGAACATTGTAAAAATGTCCATGTGATAAAAAAAAAACAGAGCAACACTCTTTGATACATCTTGAAACATTGTAGTTAACTTTACAACTCATTTAAATCACTGTAATAATGTCTAAACCACAAAAATATAGTAACATTGATTGAAACATCTTACAACAATGTAACTATGTTTACAACTTCTATGGAACATCGTAAACATTTATGAAAATCACAACAACGCTGTTTGAAACATCTTCGCTGTTGTGTCAACTGATAGGAAACATTTTAAAATACCTATAATAGATTTCTGAAAAGCGTAGCAAACATTGTTCAAAACATCTTTGAACACTGCAGTTTTGTCTATAACTTTATGGAACATTGCAAAAATGCTTATGTTACCAAAAAAGCTGAGAAACATTCTTTGAAACATCTTGGTACACCGTAGTGATGCTAACTTCTGTGAGACATTGTAAAGACTGTTGTACTCGTTCCCAAGGGTCACCTAACCTAACAAAATCTCAACAACGAAGCCTATGTTTATGAGCACGGAATGGTGGTATTGTTGCCATAAATAAATTATTAAAGTGGCTTTACAATACAATATACATATTTGGAACATTGCAGAAGATCTTTAAAATTATGACGCATTAATTAATACAACGTAATTTATATTTGATCTGTCAGAAATACTGCGACAACCTTCGTTAAATGGCCAAAGTTAGATTTGTAGAAATTAGAAAAGCCATTGAAACTATTGGATCGTTGATGACATCTGACTATTATTTTTAATTTTCTGATACTCCTGCCACTGTGGTACTGGAGACTTTGTGCCGTATGGTTATTAATCTACTTGTTACTTCCTGCTGGACGAGATGAAGAAAAATATAGGAAGAATCTGATTGTTCGGAAGGCTTTAGATAGTGGATCAAGTATATTACTCAAAACATGTCGTTTTTGTTAGAATGTTCTCTATATCTACCAGTACAGTAACTGATTTAAAAATATCACGGAAATAATACAGAGTAATGCAGAGTTTTACTAAATATTCTGCAGAAAATACATATTGTGTATTTTAGAAACAAATCTGTTAACGACCCTTCACATTGGTGACGAAATTTATATAAAAATTAGCTTCGATTGAATCTCTAAGATTTTAATCATTGAAGAAGATAATATTAACAGATCCCAAATGAAACACGAATCCGAAAAAACAACAGAAAATAAAAAGATTTCAGTCGCATCTGGGACTCGAACTCAGTAAGATTTTGTTAAACTTTTGCAAGAATTTGTTCACTAATGCGGAGGGAAATTGAACAAAAAATCTAATTTTGAAAATTAAGATTCTTTCGTGTACTGGTCATTTAAAGTCAAGCAGACATATCAAAAGCGCCATGTTAATTTTTTGTTTAATTGTTTGAGATTTTTGCTTCAATCAATATCACGTACGGGTCTTTGAAATGAATCCCTTAAATTCACTCGTAATGAAAGGTAATATTTATTAAACTAAATAACTAACTTAATAACGTTCTCTAACACATTAGACAATCTATAATTCTATAATGTTCATTCTTGTTCTTGAAAAATTTCTGTAAAACACTTATATTATTACAAATAATTGCGTGATCCGGTAAATTTCTCAACAAGTCATTAGGTTAGCTTAATATTTACAATGCTGTTCTACAGATTTGCGTGAGAATTTAATCGAAAATAATATAATACACAGTGTTACCAACATTCAAAATGAATAATTATAATAAAAAATATATTTCAGATATTTTAGTAAAGAATTTAGATAAATAATATGTTATATCAAGGAATAGAATTTTAAGTGGCCGAGTTTACACATGTCCGTCTGTATCCAACTTGGAATGTTATCCCGCGCAGCTTCATGTTGCAGAGATATCACAGGTCTTAGAACAGGCAGCCCAAACGCCTGTTTGGACCTCTGACTCTTGGAGAGGTCTCGGAACAGGCGATCTGAATGTGTTTTTACCTCTGGTTCTCTGTGAGGTCTCAGAACAGGAATCTTCAAAGCCTCTTTGGAGCTCTGGATCTTTGAGAGGTCTCCGAAAAAGCGCTTTGAATGCCTGTTTGAACCTCTGGCTTTCTGAGAAGTCTCAGAACAGGCTTTTTGAATGCCTGTTTGAACCTCTGAATCTTTGAGAGGTCTCGAAACAAGCACCTTCAACGCATGTTTGGACTTCTGGCTCATTGTGAGGTCTCGGAGCAAGCAACCTGATGAGATATTCAGACCTCTCTGCGATCCGTTGCTGTGGATAAGTCGCAGAAATGCGACTTTTGAATGTAATAACTTAGGTAGGATATATTTTGGACGTGTGGTTACATTCAGCAGACGCTCGTATGAAAATATACGAAGTGTTGAAATTGCTATAGGCGAGATTGGTTGCCGTGGGGAGATTTTTGTTGACAGAATATTTAAAATAAAAAACACCAAAATAAAAATACAGAGTAAATAAAAATTAAACTTTCTGTACATTTGCTAAAATCGTACATGATTATAATTGCTTAGTAAGTGTTTGATGAATTAATAAATGTTTAGATGAAATATAAAATACTTAAAACTGTTAAAACTGTTATTACTAAAATCTATCTTTACAAGTTTTCAGTAAAATGCCAAATAAGAGATCAAAAATATAAGGCAATTTACCTTCTTAAGTAGGTATTGCATATTTTTGATTAATGTAAAAGTATTTTTTTGTATTTCTCGGGTATTAACTATGTAACAATTTCTAGACATTTTGTTTTGATGAGTTTTATTCACAATGTCCATTTATTACTTAATTCTATTTATTTGCTACCGGTTCCGACACATCCGTGTCATTCACTAGCGTTTTTAAAACTAACTTAAATTATGCAAGTACAGAAATAACAACAAGGAAACATGGTTAACAAAGGTTATTTACAGGATGCTATTATTTTGTTCGTGTATTTTTTATTATTTTTTTTATTATAATGTCACATCACCAAGTTACCGCTTCATATGAAAAAAAAAAAATTTCAAATAATTTTTTTTGTTTATTTCTAAAGTTTCCAAGGTGCACAATTTAAAATATGTATTAATATTTTAATGTTGAAACTTAGTTTTTTTTCTATATTGAAGCTATGGCCTGTCTCTAATAAGTGATTAGCAAACTCAAAAGTTATTATTTCATAAACAGAGTTCATGTTCCCTGATTCTTGTTTTAAAATTTCTAGTAGTCATACCTACATACTGTGCGTCACATTGTAAAGTGTATATTCAGTTTTAAAAAAAATTAATTATATTTGTTAGAAATGTCCTTGTTGTTTCAACTTTCTAACTTGGAATATGTCTAGAAAGCTGGAGAAATGTGATCTGGTAATATATGCAAGATATTTTTAAGGATAAGTCGCCTATATAAAGAAGTTTTTTTTTTAATATATTTTGTTTTTATTAGATTGACTGTTATTATTTCCACTGTAAATGTACTTTTTTTTTAAAATTTTAGTTGTTTCTTATTAACGAAGCGGTTAATTAATTCAGGTTTATATCCATTGTTTAGGGATATTTTTTTCATAATGTTAACATCATCATTGTAATTTTCATTGCCTAAAGGGACATTAGTGGCTCAATGTATCATTGAGTTGAAGGAGGTGAGTTTATGAGACAATGCATGAAGCAAAGTAGATAGGATAACAAAGTCAATATGTGAAGGTTTTCTATAAATATTAAAGACACACTTATTGATATTAAAGTCTAAAAAGATTAAATTGTTGCTATCATTATGTTCCAGTGTAAACTTTATATTTTGATGAGGATTATTAACGACAGTAAGAAAATTATCTAATTGTCGGTTGATACCCGACCAAATTAACCTTAAATTATTATTTTTTTTTTAAATTTAAAATGAATTTAGTCAAGAAAATAATGGCACCCTGTAAATCACCTTTGTTAAGCATGTTTAATTGTTATTATTTCTGTATGTGCATAATTTAAGTTAATTTTAGGAACGTCAGTGAATGACACGGATGTGTCAAAACCGGTAGCAAATAAATAAAATTAAGTAACAAATGTACATTGTGAATAAAAATCATCAAAACAAAATTTAAAAGTCTCCTAAACTTCTTAGAAATCTCATTATGATGTTTAAATCTTATAAATAAAATTACTCTTCTCCCTAACGAATCAATCTCTCGTCACACAAATAAGTTTGATTCAATTTGTATCCAGACTTCAATATTTTATTTATAATCTAATTAGAGTAAAACTGTGAAGTATTACCTGCGTTTATTGCTACATTCATTGTTGCACTATTGATTTGTTTAAACAATAAATTAATAACGTTTTAACGGGGGATCGTAGAAACACTATTGTAATAAGTATTTAACCCATAATATTTTTTTTCATATATTGATGTTTTTTTATGGAATAAAATAAATAAGAAGAAAAAAAACACTGTCGAAATTGTAGTGTCAGCTTATTACGAAGCTAATTGGAAATGAGTAGAATACTTTGGTTAAAAAGTTGGGGTAAAATTTTCGTCACATTTGACGATCATCAAATCGAGGAACAGCACCATTTTGAAATTTCGACATTTAAATGGACAAAGTTATGCAGAAAGCGTCCAACCCACAAATTGCCAAAATCGGCTTTTTCATGTTTTCCTACAGATTAACACAAGCTTTTTATATGCTAAAAAACATACAAGCTCCAAATGCAATAGATTTTCGTTAATTTTGATTTCACTCCACAAATATGCTTTTGTATTTTCATATTTTCAAACGCATTTTTTTCTCATTTTCATCTTTTTTGGGTTGAATGCTTTCTGCGTAACTACATCCAAATAATATTCCCCGTTAAATGGCGATTCTCTGTCCATTTCGGCTTTTTATCAAATTGTGATCAGCCGTCACGCATAACGGTCATACCATTATGCTTGTCAATTGATCACAATTTGTTTAAAAGCCGAGGCGGACCGAGAATCGGCGTTTAACGGAGACCGTTCAAATGTCGAAAATTCAAAATGGCGCTGATCTTTGATATGATAGACATTAAAAATGAATTTAAAATAAGTAAAAAATCAAAATGGCCGACCGTTTGAAAGGAAATGCACTAAAAGAAAAGTCATTGAGTGTGGCCATACAAAAAGTATTGCCAGAGTATAAAAATTCATAAAATGTTATTAAAATAAATTCCTCAGGTAGGAATGCATGTCGGTCACAAAGTAAAAGCAATAATGCCTAGTACCACGTACAACAAAATATTGTCATAGATTCAATAAAAAATGAAAAAAGTAAATGTTAGCTTTTATAGAATTGTAAACTGTAGGCAGTTAATAATGGACAGCGTATTAAATAATAACTACGTCCCAAATTCTTGTCGCAAAAGCGGGGCCTCAACTTTAGAGAAAAATATTAAAATAGGGTTAGGTTGTTCCACAGAAAATCAAAAGCTAAACCGTTAAATGCTGATTCTCGGTCCTTTTGAGCTTTTAAACAAATTATGATCAGCCGAAAAGCATAAATATCATGTTATCATCAGAATTTGAAACAGACCTAGTATCAGTATTTAACTGGGAACTTTCACTAAGTTAGTTAGTTACCATTGCGCCGTTTTATCGCAGGGGTAGGCAGAGAGGACAGACCGCCAAACAACTCAGTCTTTGCACACTCTTTTTGCTTCATTCGCATTCTCTTATTCTTAGTTATTCTGACTTCTGACATGGCCCGACTCTCAAGTATTTGATTCATTTGATCGTGCTATGTCTTCCTCCGGTGTCTCCAGCTTCTTCTTCCTTTCACATTCGTGTCATATTACATTCTTACATTCCTTTCTTCATTCATTCGCTCTACATGCCTAGACCATCTAAGCGTCCCTCTCTTAATCAAGGTTTTTCCACACATTCGCATCAGAGATCTCATTTCTACAGCATTCAGTCTACTTTCATCCTTCCTTTGCCAGTTCCATGCCTCACTGCCATACATTAAGATTAGTATCAGCACTCCATTGTGGACTGCTAGCTTCGCTTCTTTGAACAATTTTTTGTTAGCCCCAACCGCGTTCAGTCCTCTGTTAATGGAGTTTCCTGCATTCACCCTCCTGTGAACTTTTGTTAGCCCCAACCGCGTTCAGTCCTCTGTTATTGGAGTTTCCTGCATTCACCCTCCTGTGAACTTTCAAATGTAAAAAAAAAAATTGCGCCATTTGCAAACATTTGTCGACAAAACTGATTTACATGCATTATTTATTATATTTAAAAAGGAAATTATTTTTCTATAAAGGCGAGCAAAGCTTTTGCGACAAGGATTCAGGGGGGCACGTCTGTATCTTTTGGGTTGCCTAATGCAAGTTAAATCGACCATTATCAACACATTTTGATATTCCGTAACGCGTTAATAAGTTAAATTTGGGTTTACGTTGAGAAACAAATCTGTAACACAAACGAAAGAGACAATGCTGCGTTTATGAAAACTGTCAAAATGTGTTGCGTATGGCCGATTTAACTTGCGTCAGCTGACGCAAAAGATACAGACTTGACAACCAGGTACTTGTAATAACTAATAACAATCATGTGACTATAAAAGCAATAAATAACTATGAAGACCAAGAGGACAAAACAGAAAAGGGTAATATTACAAATAACAAACTCAGTAGTAAAAAATTTGTCTGTTAGAATTTCCTATAACCTTATTATAACCAGGGGCGCCGCGTCCACATGTGCAATTTGTCCTGTCATAACAGTGGCTGTAGGGGATTATGTAAAATTTTTAAAAAAAATTATAATTTTCATAAAATATTCTAAATTCGATTTGATTTCATTTCGTCTGTTCAATTCTAAACTATCCTAAATGCCAAACCATAAAATATTCAAAAGAGCGACGACATTTAAAAAAAAATTATGTTTAATTCGATTTTAATTGTACTGATGAAGCGGATTTTAACAATGTAAAAGTGTAACATTTGAGTTCCATAGTGGTAGAATGAGAGAAAGATAGTAATCCTTTATAGTAGAGCGGTTTCATTCACTCCACCCTCATTCCCAGAACAGATACCGAGCTCGCCACTAGGCATTAAAGATCTCCTGTAATCTTACACGTATAATAAAGTGTAATCTAGAATACAGAGTATTGATTATCATCCTTTCATATCCATTATAACGTATACAAGAATCCAGAATAATATGGTATAACACAGATCTAATAATAAAGAATGTAAGAAAATCGTAGGCGATTAGGATTCTTTAGAAGGGGGAATTTTTAGTATTTGACGATTAGGATAAAATGATTTTTTTGAGTAACTGAGATAATATTGCATATTTTTCATTTATGATTGTACAGAAATGTAGGAAATTACACAGAGAATCGAATGGTGCAAAAAACAAACAGGTTTCGAAAAATTGGTATTTGGAATTTAGAATTAAATAGACGATATATCAAACTGAATACGAAGAAAACATTAAACATTGTACTTCAATGAAAAAGAATTTATTTGATAGGGGTGATATTTTTCGTTTTTGCACACAGTCGGTGGCACTCCTCGCGGCGTCCCTGCTTGTAATTTTCTGTTGAACATATATTTAATAATTTTTTGCAGTAAAAGTAGGGATGCGGCATTGATTTTGACTCTGGATACATATTTGAATATTCTCATTTGACTATATAATATTAGAGTTATATTATATTTATAAAAAAAATGCCTTTTCGGATGAGGAATGTTGCGATATAAAGTATTATTATGAAAAAACGCTTGATGTAAAGTTGTACATTAATAATTTCAAACAATATCACAAATAAAAGTATTTGCATCATCACTATTTGTCTTTTATTTTACTATAACGAAAAATTTATGAGAGCTATCATTAGCCAACAGAATTATCGACAATTTTTATTTTTCGGTTTTTAAACCATATTCATATTATTTGTTACTAGAGTTAAGGAGACCAACATGTATATAGGATTTGGAAGGCGGGTATAGGTACCGCCGCCCCGGGAATCATCCATTGGATAACCAACACCTCTGCCATAGGCCAAGTGGTTCGCTATGTCTGAGTGGCCCCGGGTTCACGGGGTGAGGTTTGTCTATGTCTTGACAGCGGATGCGTCTGCCCACCAGTTGCATGGTGAGCCGGATTGGGAGAGACCAATTAAGGGAGACTCGTTGACCTCTTCAGCTGGATTCTCTCAACCCATCTACTTGGCCATAGTGGGATGGATGGATTAATATGTCCGTCACTCCTGGACACACTGACCCCCAGATTCTTACCCAGCCTTCATACCTTTTTCCTTCCCAAAACTCGACTCGACACAGCATCCATAAAAACGACATAGGCCCTGAGAGAAATTATTTCCTCCTGTGTGGAGTTAATGAAAAAAAGAAAAATGGTTATTCTCTCAACAGTGAAGTACTTAATAAACGTCACTGAGAAACAGCTATTTGTCTTACTTACACCTACTTATCTGTTTTAGTGAAAAACGGACAACAAGTGAATACATCGATTGAATTTGAATATTCTAAATATTATGTGTGTTCTTTTTATTCCAGAATTGTAGATACTCAAAGTATCGCTGTTAGAAGACGTTACGGTAAAATCGAAATATTGCTTGAAATTGATGACTAGATCTAAACATCCGGGTACTCTTCAAACCTTGCTCTAACCCATCTCCTTTACCTCCACACACTCCCTTCAGTCTAAGGATGCCATAGTACCACTGGCTCTGGACAGATGGAAGCAGCTAAAAATAAAAACTCACCCTGAAAATGAAATCAAAATAATCAGTCAATAAATAATTAGTTGTTTTATGTATTTTCTGTTTATTTCTGCAAACATGTGCACAAAAATATCTCAATTGTGATGTCTTTTCATTTCGAATCTTTCATAAAAATTTTATATACAAGAATTAGATGCAATAATGAATTTCCAAAAGCATTTCTCTTGGATAACCTATTTACACAGCAGTTGTTCACCAACCACTTAAAACATAGAGCAAAGTATGTAATATCATGATAAATTTTTTATTCGATGTGTGTTTAAAAAAAATATATGTTTACAAAGGCGGTGCAAAAGTCATCAGCCTATCGGAATATCCTTTGTGAAGTAAACAAAAAGTTGACAAACCATGGATCCCTATACTCCTCATCAAGAACGTGGAATAATTGTGTCAATGTTTTTGAATAATAATCAGTCGGTGATTTTGGATAAACGTGAATTTCGTCGATGGTTCCAAGGTCGTGTGGCACCAACTGGGCAAACACTGCGGCACTGCCGATCACCTCGAGGAGACTGGCTCAATACGGGACTGTAGCTGATGTGACCGGCTCCGGAGAATATCGCTGCTGTGGCTGCAGATGTCCAAGAGACGGGCCACGCAATTCGGCATCAGCGAATTTTGGTGAATGACTTGACGATGCTCCCGTACAAAGTGCAAACAATGCGTCAGTTATTGTCTGCAGACCGCTAATCACATTTAACCGCCCCACCCATACGAACGTACGTCATAAGACCGCTATATTATCGCCCGAACGCAACACGCCGTATCCCGTGCGTTCAGGTACAAAAAAACTATACCCGAAACCCACAAAACATTCGTATACGTCATGTTTGTTCCTGCGCCATTTCGTTCAGTATTTAATGTAAAATACTAAACGAGACATACCAGACAAAATTTGTAATGTAAAAATTTTGTATTGTTTTTTCGAAATCTAAAGAAAAAAAAAACCGATGTTTTTTTACATACTTTTTGAATAATAACCCAAACCCATTTCCACCTATCCGAATACATAAATAAGCAAAATTATCACTTTTAGGGGACCCAAAAACTGCACGTAACGTACGAAGAGTGATTACATCCTCTCAAAGTCATTGTTTGGTGCGGCATTTAAGGAGAAAATGTGATTGGTCCACGAGGATGGCGTCAGCAACTCGGTTACTGTGACCGGTGAGCGCTACAGAACCATGATAATGACTTCTTGCTGCCACAAATTGACGAATTGAGTTTGAAGAACATGTGGATCCAGCAGGACGGTGGAACCTCACACACAGCACGGTCGACAATGAACATTCTGAAGCAAGCGTTTCCCGGCCGCTTAATCTATAATTTTGGCGATTTGCGCTGGCCTACAAGATCACCCGATGTGACCGTTCCAGACATATTTCTTTGAGGTTTTAAGTGACGATTCTATAGGAATAAGCCACAGACCTTGTCCGCCCTAAAGGAGAATATCCGACAAGAAGTGGATAATTTATCACCAGAAGTGAGACAAGCTTGAAATGCATCAACTCTGACGACGGCCACTTGACCAATAATATCTTTGCGATATAACGAAAAAAAAAATTTATGTCTAAATAAACATAACCAATAAACAGAACCAATTCTTTTTATTTACAAACTACTGTCTTGAGCAATCGAGTGAGAACTTTTGCGCCACCTATATATATATATGTATACTAGTGGTACAAACGGGAGACTACATTACACCTACAGTCGATTTTGTGGTACAATTTTTTATTTTGAGCTTTGGAGTAATTTGACTCCGTAGTTGAAATTTTTATAGTCAAATTTAAAATATTCTGTCGCTACGGGGTTACTATCAGCTGTTTATTGTACTGAAGGGTGGACTTAACTGCAATAATTTTTTAAATGCCATAAAAAGTTTTAAAAAAATCGAAATGTTCAGATCGAAAAAAAAAAAAGTTTTTTTTGGTTCTCTATGTGATGTAGATTCACCAGTTTTTCGCTTGTAACACTAGTTTCCGGACACCGTGTACATAACGCACCGACCTACAAAATATTATGGTAAAAATAAATTCAAAGAAACAAAAATAAAACAAAATACAGGAAGGTTATACATAGGTCGCACAATTAAGGGTTGACCCAAACAACACAAACATAGGATTGTGTGTATTGGTGCATATGCATACACTTATGACAGTGATATCCAAGCGAAACGTCGCTGAGAAACAGTCTTTTATCTTGTTTACGACTACTTATCGATCAACGATTTTGGATACTGAATGATTAAAATTAACTTCATTTAAATATTATTGAATATTTTTCCTGAAGTTGGATAACAATCTTCAAACATGCTGTATAGCATGTAATGCAGTGCGTGAGTACTGTGTTTGTGTCAGTTCTGGTTGGAATACATATTCCAGCATCAAAATTGTGAAAAAAAGGTATCAATATTGGACAACAGGATTGTGCTACACTCTTTTGGACAGACGTACAAACAGCATACATTTACGCACGCAGCTTTTGGCGCATGGATTAATCGCACATTATAGTATGTGCATATTGGTGAATGGGTTAACAATATATTTTCACATTTTTTTTACCAGCTTCATTCTATACTATAATTCTCAAAGATTGCCCTTCTGTTTGTATTTTTGTCTGTCCGATTTAACTGTGAATGTAACACTTAACTGCCATGAATTTATAGATCAATGGAACAATTTTCAGCTCACGCAATCAATTTTTTGTATCATTAGTCTTTGAAGTTTCCGTTGAAAACAACAATTGGGTATTTTTTTTATTAGACATTTAGGTTCAGTTTTTTCAACATCCCGTCACATTTAATGACCATAAAAACAACGACTAGCACAATTTTGATTTTTTTACATTTGATCAAAAGCTGAAACGGACAGAGTTTGAAATAACCCAACCTTAATTTTAAGATGTGTTTCATGAAGTTTAAGAAATTATGACACTTAATGCAATTTTCAAATGTGCATAGCTAAAAATATAAAATGTGATGGTTAGTTCTTATAAATTGTGTTAATTTGAATGGAAATGTACACGAGGTGGCAGCGTACAACGGTACCAGTGCGGAACCGCACTGGCAATATGTGGCAAAAGACCAACTGTCGCGCGCTGCCAAAATGCCAATTAATTTGAAAATGATTGCTAAAAAATATTAATTCTTATTCAAAATGTTAAGGTGCCATTATTTATATCAATGTTAAATAATATATTTCGACCGATCAGTGGCTGAGTTCAATTCCGAGGCTGGCTAAGTCCTCCATCGTGACACAAGCAACATCTTCCGCTTACTGTGATGGTAGTAGGAGATTTTCAAATATTGTCATGTTATTCGTAACCTGGGAATGTTTGTCTTTTAAAATAAAAAATATGTAATATTAAATAAAGGTAACAAAAGAATTAATATTACATTCAAATATGAACAATTATTTTTATCAATGCGAAAAAATTTTTATAAAATTGCCTTTGACGCTCACATAAATTTTTTTGTAGCAAGTTTCTCCTCGGGAGGTTTCGACATTCTGCACTGAGTTTTTTTTTTTTTTAATTCTGTCAGAAGTGACATTCAATATTCTATCGTACGAGTCCGAATTAGAGCGTAAACGTACAAACGATTCATACGGTAGCCAGACAATACTGCGGAAACCACCCGGCAGCCGGTCACCTCGTTGGAAAATACCAGCCGGTCGCTGTCCGGAATGACCGGTACATTTGCCTGCGTACTTATTTGTAAAAATAAGAAATATAGTGTTTGTTACATATGTATTTACCTACACAAGTTCTTAAATAATAATAGACAAAATAAGATTTTGTAACCAAACTTAATAATATTTTTTTAAATGTAAAGATTTCATTTGGATAAATGTTGGCATTTATAGAAACTAATGTATTAATAGAGACCTGAAAATTCTGTATTTGTGATAACGTGAATTTCCAATGTGAATGTTAAAAAAAAAAGGTCGAAATATTTCTTTATTTATGGTTTTGACAACCTCGAATAACCATAAAATAGAACGCAGCTAACTTTATGTTGAAATCGCCATATTTGATTTTCGAAAAAAATAGAATATACCCAGTAAATTAAAAAAAATAATAATAACATACAAAAAAGACGGCATAAAAAATTATATTAAAAGAAATATGGGAACATAACACCACCCTTATTGCAAAACTAGCTGAAGCACCCTGGAGGGGTTAAGAATAATTTGGGGGAAAGTTTTGAGGTTGCGATGTGTTACCCCTAACCGTTACCCAGTGATTTTCCTCTTATTTTGATTGTCAAGTGTGTAAAAGTTCATCAAAAAGGACCATAATTCTGCATTAAGGGGTAGGAAAGGAGGATGGGGGTGGTTTTCGAAATCTCTTGTAAACAGTGACCTTCCTCTTGTTTCGAAGGTCAAGTTTGCAAAATATCATCACACTCGGAATTAAACTGTAGATTTGTATACAAAACAAACGCACCGCTCGCCCCGAACATTCTTCTTTATATAATACAAGAAGATATATAGATAAGAGATGATAGAAGAAGAAGATACTATCGTTGTTTAGTATCTTCTATTATCTTCTCTTATCTATATATATCTTCTATTATAATGAAGAATGTCCCGAGCGGGAAAATACTGTGAATTTCACATAAAAATAACACCCCTATTCTCAGAAAAAAAAAACACAAATTTTTCAGGTCTCTACTAATTATGTGATAATAAACTAAATACATTTAACAATCATATAACAATGAGATGTTGGTAGTGTCAAAAGTTGGTCATAAAAATAATAGGGATGTATATATGTATTTACTTAATACTTAATAGTGTTGTAAAAATGTATTAAAAAATTACTTAATAGGTTTTTCAGCAAAATTGTTATGTACGACTATGGTAATAAAAAAATTCAGTTTGATTTGTTAGGTACGTACCTACTTAAATTTAAGGTTGTTTCAGTCATTAATAATGCAGATTTTACTGTTTTCAAAACAGTTAAAATAACAATTCGTACACAAGGCCACGCGAGTATCCGATATGAAAGTTGTGTACTCACGTCACAAGCAACTTGTCACGAACAGTCCGTACACATCGCTACTGAAATTTCGAGACCCACATTTACACCAATAATATTTTATTTTATTTATTAAGATAAAACATAATTATGTAAAATTGATTGTTGAATGGCTGTCTAACTGGGAAAATTCCTGTAATTAACGACTCGAGCAACAGCGTATTTAAAAAAAAAATGTCTTCAGCGACAGACATTTCTGGGCGTTCGGTTTCGGATACGGCCGAAATTTTTCTAAAAATCCTACCTCAGAATATTAATACGGGAACATAAAGGTGTTTTTTTTTGAAGGTATACAAATTCAAAATGAAAAAAAAAAAAAAAACAGATTAAAATAACATTAATGTCTATCATATTGGCTTTATTTAACAGATAATTTTATGCCATTATTGTTTAAATATGATTTCGGGCATATGAGTGCCACGGCTGAAGCGCAATCGTGAAGTCCAATTTTCGACAAATTTATCGAGCAACTGGGGCCGTATATCGGCAATAACACGGCGAATGTTGACTTCCAAATGGTCCAAAGTCTCTGGTTTATCAGTATAGACTAGTGACTTCACATACCCCCAAAGAAAGTAATCTGTAATGAGATCACACGAACGTGTAGACCAGTTCACAGGTGTTTAAAAAACAAACCTCTAAAAAAAAACACCCTATATAAAATGCTTTCTATGGTTTAAAGCCAATAAATCCACCTATATTTTACTGTTTGTCCAATATTTTTAGATTTTATAAGAAAATTATTAAAAAATCGTAAAATTTAAAAACGCGCGATTTCTGAGTGTTTATTAGCGCTGAAATTGCCCTATGTTGAACTTATATTGAGCAATATCGAATATTACTATTTCTGTATGTTGTCTACGGTCTACTAAAAAATTTCTATAGTTGTTACATTTAAGATAGAATTTTAAAAAATGCTGTTTATAACGAATAAACAGAGGTTTATAAGTTATAAACTGAAATTTCGGTTCAGTGACTGTCAAAATAGAATACTCTGAATTGGAATAATTATTACATTTAATGCAAAAAAACTAGTGTCATATTGGAATTGTAGCTGTCGCTCGAGTGGTTATGGTTAACAGAAGATTTTGAAATACAGTGAAATCCGTATTTTACGTCCCCGGATTTAACGTTTTCCCGCCAATTACGTGTTATTATTTCAGTCCCGATGTATTTTAATACATTTATTACCTGATTTTTACGTTTTTTTCCCGCAATTTAAATATGTATTGTTTTTTCAACGAAAAAAATTAACAAAGATTATTTTTTAAAAAAAGTTGTTTTTTTCATTTCCCCCGATATACATTTTCCCTCCATTTAAGTTTTTTTTTTCAGTCCCTTGAAAAACGTAAAATTGGGGTTTTACTGTATTTGCATTTAATTACGAACACATCGATATATGATATGTAACAAAAATCGTATAATATAAATAATTAAAATAAAAATTATAAAAATTAATATAATATAAAAATTCTGTCTTTTATTTGACACTAGAGCATACTAATTATAGTTTCGCTCTCTATAAAATGGATTTGAAAGAGACCGCTGTCTTGTTTCCGACTGGGACTGACCGATTAAATGAGGCTCGTGCTCTTCAAGATAAAATAAAGAACCTGCTGTCTATCAATATCTTAAACAAAGAACAGCGGACATCCCTTGCGAAGTATGTAAGTGGCATTATGGATCACCTGGAGGCTACGGTGAAGGAATGTACTTCTCCATCGAAGCCAATGGAAACGGTTATCGCAGCTATAAAATCGCTCTCCACCAACGTCACCGAAATCAAAGCTAAACTGGACCACAATAACATAACTTATGCAAATGTCACAGCCAGGCCTAGAACTACGCAACAGAGTCATGCTGTAGTGATCAGCTCTGATGATCCGGGAAAAAATTCTGATTACTTGGACCAACTGATAAAAACGCATGTTGATGTTAGATCTCTTGGTATTGGTGTTGCGGGTATGCGAAAAACTAACAGCGACAAATTAATCTTTAAAATGGCCTCACTACAAGACAAAAACAACTTCAAAGCGGAACTTAGCAAAGGACTCCAGGGACAAATAACAGTGACTGATGGTAAGCAACTCGAACCGCTAGTAATTATAAAAGGGCTGATTAAAGGTGCTTCTGATGAAGACCTATTGAAGTCTCTAGAATCCCAAAATAAAGGATGTGAACTAGACTTCAAACAAAAACTCAGAATTAAATATAAAAAAAATCATAGGAACAAACTACTGTGCAACGTTGTCCTTGAAGCGTCACCAAAAAATTGGAAATCTTTGATAAATGCTGGACGAGTAAACGTAGGATATCAACGTCTTGTAGTAGAAGATCAATCACCGGTGATGCAATGCTACCAATGCCTGGGTTTTGGTCACACCCAACGTTTCTGTACAGAGAAGATAACTTGCTTTCACTGTGGAGAAAGTCATAAATATGACACATGTCCCAACAAGGCGAAAGAACCAACGTGCTCAAATTGCACCGGAGTTTCAAGAACCCACCGGGCAACAAATCCAGATTGCCCACTCTGGAAGCTGATGGATGAGCGCTTCAGAGAAAGGATAGACTACGTGGGACACTGCTAAAGGCAACTTCAAGGAAAAAAAATTTTTCAATATACAAGAATACATCACTAAAAGCTCCTGTATGCGTATTATGTACATGAATGCTAGAAGCATTAGAAACAAAATTGACGAAATTGAAGAAACTCTAAAAAACATTTCAGAAACAGTTCATATTCTCGTAATCACGGAAACCTGGCTACGTAAAGGAGAGGAAACTTTTTTCAATATTGCCGACTACTCTGGAAATTTTGCTTCCCGTGAGATGGACAGAGGAGGAGGAGTCGCCATTTACATGCATAATACACTCGACAATAAAAAAATCGAAGAATGCGGCAGTGAAAATACCTTTCTAGGAATTAGGATTACGGCAAAAAATATTAAACCTCTAAATCTGTATGTTTTTTACCGTAAGCCGAACTCAAATATAACAGACTTCTTTGACTCTTTAGAAATAATATTAAATAAAAACAAACAAGACACATTACTTATTGGAGATTTCAATATCGATATTTCAAAAGACACTGATATTGCACGGAAATATATTCACACCTTGAAATCGTATAACTTTTATGTATGTAACACAATATTTCCCACAAGAGTAACTAACAACACCAGCTCGCTAATAGACCACATAATTACAAATAGGACAAATAGTTCCGGAAAAATCTCAAATATTGATGATCCCCTTAGTGACCATAATATACTTATATTGGATTATGAAAATTCCCTAAAAAACCTCCCCAATAACAGATCCGCAAGAAACCTATCAAATGCTTACAAAATAAATTATCAAAAATTAAATAACACACTTAAAACTTGTAAATTTACCCATTCATCTGACGATGTAAACAAAAATTATAATAACTTCGCTGACTATCTCCAAAATGTTATGAATTCGTGTAAAACAAAACTAAAAACTAATATAGGAGACAAAAGACCTAACAATACTCCATGGTTTGATGCAGAACTTGATAGGCTGATTAAAAAACGAAATAGCATATTTAAACTTTGGAAACGAAATCAAGGAAGTATTCCTTTGACAACAGAAAAAAATAAAGCTCGTAATACTGTCACCAACTATAGAAGATATATTAAAACTAAGTATTATACGAATTTGCTTAATGAAAACATGAATAAGCCACAACGAACATGGAAAACAATTAACTCCATTATATCAAATAGCTCCCGAAACCCAACAATAGCTTGTAAATTGCTAGTCATAAATGACGAAGAAGTAAAAGAACCAAAGGAGATTGCAACCGCTTTCAACACATATTTTCTCTCAGTTGGGGAGAGTCTCGCATCAGTCATAAAAACTTCAAAAACTGATTTAAATACCATCTACACGGCACCTCAAGCAAAACAATCTTTTAACATGATCAGGACAAATAAAACAGAAATCTTACGGATCATATCCAACCTCAAATCTAAAGCGGCAGCTGGTTCCGATGGTATAACCTCTCTCCTTCTCAAAAACTGCAAGGAGGAACTGGTGGATGACCTCGTATTCTTAATAAATCTCTCTCTGTCAAAAGGTATCTTTCCAGACAAACTAAAAGTTGCAAAAATTATTCCTATACATAAAGACGAATGTAAAAAAAATGTCCAAAATTATCGTCCAATCTCTATACTTCCAGCTATCTCCAAAATTTTTGAATGTGTCATCAAAGAAAGACTATTGAAATATCTCGAACAAAACAAAATTCTCACCTCAAAACAATACGGTTTCAGACGACGATCTAACACTAAATGTGCAGCTTTCGATTTCATATCAAATCTGCAGAAACATATTGACCATGGAGATTTTACAGCGGCAATATTTATTGATCTAAAGAAGGCGTTTGACACGGTGGACCATAACGTATTGATCGAAAAACTGGAAACATTTGGGTATTGTTGGTACTCCTCTGGAACTTTTCAGATCTTACCTATCAAATCGCTTTTCGGCAGTAGAACTGGGTGGAGAAATGAGTGAATTGGGTGAAATAACATGTGGAGTGCCACAGGGATCAATTCTTGGACCGTTGCTATTTCTAATATATGTTAATGACATAACAAAGTGGGGCATTAAAGGAACTCTTCAACTTTATGCGGACGATACTGTAATTTTTTATAACAAAAAAAACCTAGCGGAACTCGAAATGGAAATGAATGCCGATGTTTCCCATCTCACAACCTGGTTGAGAATAAATAAACTGACCCTTAACGTAAAAAAAACGCATTATTTACTATTCGGCAACAAGAAAAATTCCAGCCTCGATATCAAAATTGGTGACAACTGCCTCGAAAAGAAAACGACAACAAAATATTTGGGCCTTATAGTAGATTCTCAACTCTCGTGGGATCTCCACATAAATCATGTAAAGGAGAAAATTACCCCCATAACTGGTGTGCTATATAGACTTCAAGGATTACTACCCATTCCGTTACTAACTGCAGTATATTACGCCATGGTACATTCACACATTTCCTATCTCTGCTGTATCTGGGGCTTTGCCTCGAAGAAATTGATTGCTGATCTGCAGGTGGTTCAAAACCGAGCCCTCAGAAATGTTTTTGGACTTCCATGGGACACTCATGTCAGGGACATCTACTCAGTTTCCGGTATCCTTCCAATCACGATCCTTCCTAAGTATGAAATCACCAGCACCATCCTACAAATTACTCAACAATCAACTCACACTAACGTCAAGCCACTTTACAATCAAGACATCCACAACCACAATACTCGAAATAACAATAAAATCCGCATTCCTCAAACACACACTACAAAATATGGAATAAAATCTTTAAACTACATTGCCTACACACTTTATAATTCGCTTCCAGATATGTACAAAACCATCCAGAAAAATAAAAAATCCCAAAATGATGGTATAAAGGAATACTTTTTAAGGATATTTAAAAATGAAAATCAGTAAATCCATATTTGTATATTTTGTTGTTCCCTTATATGTTTTCTCTTGTGTGTTGTTCTATTTAACTTGGCCTTATAAAATTATTTCTGTCTGTATGTGAAACTTCTATTTTTGATATTTTGCTGTCAATGTAAAATTGTATGTACTATCTCCTACTTATGTTTTGTAAATTCCTCCCGTCCTAAAATGAGTTTTGAAACTCATCGGGATTGCTTTAGCAAGAAATAAATATATAAAAAAAAAAAATTAAAAAAATTACGGCATTTTTTACGAAAGCGGTAAATCGTTGAAAACACATTTTTAAAAATGGCGTCTAGAATCATATATTCCAAGATACTTCTATTAGTGTGCATCTTTTGGTATTCGGTACAAGGTTAGTCAAGCTAGCGAATAAATATTTTAGTTTTTCGTGGGAAGTTCAAAATAAATTCATTTTAATTCGCAAAAATCACCTACTTACAGGTACCCAAATTTGGGTAGCTGTAATGTATCTTTCCAATATGACACTAGTTTTTTTGCATTAAATGTAATAAGTATTTGAATTCAAAGTATTCTATTTTGACAGTCACTGAACCGAAATTTCAGTTTATAACTTATAAAAAACATCTGTTTATTCATTATAAACAGCATTTTTTTAGATTCTATCTTAAATGTAACAACTATAGAAATTTTCAGTAGACCGTAGACAACATACAGAAATAGTAATATTCGATATTGCTCAATATAAGTTCAACATAGGGCAATTTCAGCACTAATGACATTGAGCGACAGCTACCCAAATTTGGGTAGCTGTCGCTCGATATCATTAGCGCTGCTACCCAAATTTGGGTAACTGTCGCTCAATGTCATTAGCGCTGCTACCCAAATTTGGCTAGTTGTCGCTCAATATCATTAGCTCTGCTACCCCAATTTGGGTAGCTGTCGCTCGAGTGGTTATGGTTAACAGAAGATTTTAAAATATATATATATATATATGTAAGTTTAATTCAATAACTGAAAATAATAATAAAAAATGGAAAAATATAAAACAAAATAAAATAAATAGACAAACAAAGATAATACATGGAAGTTTTATAATCCAGGTAAAAGGAAAGGTAAATATAAAATCGGATACTTGCGTGGCCTTGTGTATGAAGGATCTACCTGTGCAGTCGGTCAAAAAAAAAATCATTTTTTTATAATCAATACAAATTTTGTTGTATCCACAATGTGTGCAGTAGCGATTGTACTCCCCCGACTTCACAGACAAATTTGTAGATCTCTATACACTGAAGAGATAAACGGATAGAAATTTGTTTGCGAGCGTGTCCGTGTGCCCGAAGTAAGATCAATTTATCCTTACTCTGGTGAAATTAAGGGCCAGCACTCAAAAATGCCTCTAAACATCACTTCATAGTTTGCTAGCTCGAGCAATACTACAAATGATTCATATGGAAATTTTACACAAGCAGTTAGGAAAATGTGTAACGTTTCAAAAGAAAAAATCCTCAAACTGTAATCTGATAAATTATATGAAATACATACCAAAACATCTGAAAATGGGTGCAGTTTGAGAACCAGTGACGGAAATTTTGAACATTTTACTTAAAATTCCAATATGTATGTTTTTCATATAGAATTTTTTTAAATACTGTCTTGTCAGAATTTTGTATTTTGAAACCTTAAAAATTTTCCTAACTATCCATATAAAATTTACAGATAAATCATAAATAGTAGTTCTTGCATTAGCAGACTACAAAGTGTGTATTTTTGGGTGCTGACCGAATCAAACATTCAAACAACACCAAAATTCTTTCTTGAGAAAATAATCAATTCATTGGCCTCTTTGGGGCCTAGGAGTTAATAGGGGACATGATTTATCTTTAAAATCAGTAGTTAGATTACAATTCTAGAGATTTCCTCTTCAGTGTCTGTAAGTATCTCCTTACTACTCCCAATGACTTTGAACATAAATAATAGGTACAGTATTTAAGTGAATGGAATTCATTCAAAATACATTATTAAATTTATAAAAGTGCTGTGATGAATAGTTTCTGCAAAAGCAAAGGTAAACAATATAAACAAAAATAATAATTCATTCAAATAATCATCAAAATATATCTCGTCTCGTAACACAATTTTTTTTTTTCATGAACCGTTTCCCACTTCTATTGGGAGTTCTTTTTGTGATGATTTCGACTTGTTCACATGCAGCAGCACGTGTTTCTTCAGATTCTCGTTCCGTTTGCATGCAAACGTGCAAAACTCGCATGCAAACGGCCTGTCCCCAGAATGGTTCTGCATGTGTCTCCGAAAAGACGTCAATTGAGCGCACGTAAACGGGCAAACTTCGCATCCGTACGGCTTCAACCCTGTATGTCTTCGCCTATGATTAATCAAAATGCCGTGACTTTTACACGTAAATGAACACGACTCGCAACTAAATGGTTTCTCGCCCGTGTGCATAAAGCGATGGTTGCGTAACGTGTCTAACCTAGCGCAGGTATACGTGCATTCATCGCACGAATACTGCTTGATTTCAAAATGCGTCGTTTTGTGTCGGGTAAGATCACTGGACGAGCGGCACGAAAAATCGCAAAGACTACAAATGAACGGTTTTTCGCCGGAATGGATTAATTGATGTTTTTTAAGACTGCCAAGTTCCGAACACGAATAACTACACGTCGAACACGCGTAAGGTTTCTCTCCTGTGTGAATCATTTTATGTTTACGGAGGTTCGTCGACACCGCCGTCGAATACGGGCAAACGTCGCATATGTATGGTTTAAGATTGAAGTGGAGCATTTTGTGGCGTTTGAAATCGCTGGCTTTCTTGCACGTGGAATTGCAGAGGGTGCAGGGAAAGAGTTTCTGGCCGCGGTGAACAACTTTGTGCTGCTTGAATTCCTCGTCGCTCTTGCAGGAGAAGTCGCAGATGTAGCAAACAAAGGGGTACTGCATGTCGGAGATCAGGTCCTTCTTCATGGGGAAGAAGGCCATCACGTGATGGATTTCTGTCTCCGTATACTGGAATAGGGAAAAAAAAGTTTTAACATGAATAATATAATTCCAACGCAAACTTCATTTTTTTGAGAAAGTTATTCTAAATAAGGTTGTTTAATAATTTTTTTACAGTAAATCAGTACAATTTACAATTCGTATGGCAACGCCGCAGTACTGCCGCGCCAGTCATTGTATGTACAGTGACATCACTCACTTATCGGCCGGCCACAAATATTAATATGACAGCTTAAAACTTTGGTACTGTTCAATATCTTCCAAAAATTCTTAAAGGTTATGTCCTCAGCCTACTCTTTTGGGATGCTTATGGAGTTTTGTTCATCTTAAAAAAGGTAAGACGATCAATAGCGAACGTTACACTGGCCAATTAATGCGTTTGAAGAGCGAAATCGGTGAGAAACAGCTCCAAATGAAGAAAAAAAAGTGCTCTTTCACCAAGACAATGCGCCGTGTCACAAGTCGCTCGCTACCATGGCGAAATTGCATGAATTGGGCTTCGAATTGCTTCCGCACCCACCATATTCACCGGATCTGGCCCCCAGCGACTACTACCTGTTTGCAGACCTCAAAAAAATGCTCCAAGAAAAGAGATTCTACTCCAACGAGGAAGTTAGCGCCGAAAATTTCGAGGCCAAAGATAAATCGTTCTACAAGAAAGGTATTGAAATGTTAGAGAAGCGCTCGACTGATTGTGTTGCTCTTGAAGGAGACTATGTTGATGAATAAAGTCGAGTTTTGCCAAAAAAATGTGTTTTTCTTAATTAGTCCCGAGACTCATTGATCCACGTGTTAAATGAAGCAATGACATAAATAGGAAAAAATATACATTTGAGAAAACATTCAAGTCAAAGCCTGAACAAGGTTTTGGTAGAGTCCATATATTAAATAATATTCTTTGAAGTTTATTTTCATAAAGCCTTACAAAATTCATTTAGACTGGTTTCAAAAATTTCAAGGCTCTGGCTTGAGTTAACAAGTGATCCAATGAATGGTTCCCAGGGCGACGGTACCCATACCAGTCTCCCAAATTGAAATTAATTAAGTAATTACTTTGATAGGGTCCTCCGAGTCGTCTTCCATTTTGATTAAAAGTTTCCTAATGTCTTCGTCTTTAGTTAGCACCAAGGTCTCCTGACTCTCATCGCTCTTATCCTGGTTACCCGAGGACGTATGGCCATTCTCCGTGAACTGAAATACACGTGCAAATAAATCCTATGAATATAATGAGCGTTAAATTAGTGGTGTCTTAATGACAAAGCAGAAAATACATTTGTATGGAGCAACAAAACCCCTCGAACGTTGAGCTTTTCAATTTCTAAATAAATGTAACTGTTTTCAGACTACAAATTTATCTCCATCGTGAGCTATGAAGCTTTAAAATATCCAGTTAACTTTTAGTGAGCCGAAATTACCCATCGGATACTTTTTTGACTTGCCGGCGTATCCGATCGGCAAGTCAAAAAACCATATATTAAAATTTTATAAATATACGAACACATTATCAGTGCAATTTACGAAAAGATAATTTAGCAAAAAACTAAGCAAGTTATTACGAAAATAGACTCGGCAGGCCGCGCGCAAATTTATCCTCGACACACTAAGCATGTAATAGACTGCGGGCAATCGGCATTCCAATGGTTAACTGTGAACAAATAAGATAGGACCTCGTATCATTTGGTCCACATTTTTCAATCGTCCAATAAGAAAAAATGTTTCAGTAAAAAAGTATTCAGATGAAACCAGGGAATAACTACAAAGTAGTTTTCTTATAAAAAAGATCTATTAAATCGTGAGTCAAAAAATATTGTTTGTTCCATATTTTTCAATTGTGCAAACATGGGCAAATCTGAATCGTAATGCTAGTGTAGCTACATACATGCTTCAACTACTGAACTGGCCACTAAGATTTACTATTTTAACAGCTATCAAACACCTGAAACATGGCAACAGTAGTGACATCTACATTTCATATGTAGTCACCGATTTTCCTAATAGCAATAAGTCCCTGTTGTTCCGCATTTAATTCATTTACTTGTTATCATGTGTTCTTATTTATATTGTGTAAATTTAATAATAAGCTTTTATATCCCTTATACAAACAAATCGAAATCTGTTAACCATTGGTGAGCCGCTTCATTAATCACAGATCCTAACACACGCTCCTTTGATTAATTCGTTATATTAAGTGAAAATAGGAATTCATAAACATACATTCGGAATCCACCGAAAAGAACTTCAACAATAAATTAAAAATAATAAAACACCTTGCAACTCGATATTTTGATACCCAAAACATATTTAATTCCTTAGAACAGGCAATATGTCTAGTTAGGAATTAATATCTACCAGGCAAACATAACGCAACTTCAACTTACATGTTCCTCAATTGATGATAAATTACCATGTTTTGCAAATACAAATGTTCCCAATGTAAATGTCATGTAAATAAATGAATAAAATAATAATAAATAAACATAATTCCCCTAACGTTGATTCTGTATGTACGTACATTAAATCTTTACAACCCTAGCCTTTTCGGCCCAATCATCCCATCACGCGGCACGTTTTGACACAATGTTACGTGTTTTACTGAAACTTCATGAATCTTATATGTGTTCCGTCTGCGTACGAGGATCATCGATATATGAACTACTAGATTTGGCGTGTCATACAAGTAAGCACAATAATTTTGACCCACTTATGAGTAATTTCGTAACACGATTCCCTATTGAATTCTGTTGCCTCACTTCGAAAGACTAGCACGCTTCACTCCAGAATAACACAGAGCACAAAGTTAACCATGATGTAATTTGGTCCGCCAATAGGAAATAAGAAAGGCACGCATCACCACACGTCACAAGTAAGATCCCAACCTTATGTAAAACTTCATCACCACTCCGTATGCAGACCCATTGTTGAGTGTGAACTTTGTGATAAAACTACTGTTGTAATATGAATGCATCGTACGTCATGAAACCCACACAACAACGGCTTGAAGAAATTGACACTTTTTCATTTGTTAGTTTTTTGAAAACGCTCGCTCAAAACGATCTGGGACATATATATTTTATTAAGTATTCATGTAGCTGATTAAATTGTCAATAATAAAGTCCATGAGAGTACATATCTAAAATACTTCTTAGTCTCAAATTTGTGTTTGAAAAATGATTTCGATAAAGTTGCTGGGAGACAAATTTGCTCGATGTAGATCAACAAAAGGTAACAAGCAGTGCTTCTTGCGATCTTTTAACTGAGAGATAATGCACTTTCTTTTTGATAAATATTTTCGGGAACCAATTCATTTTGGTTCGGGTGTCGTTTTTTAAGATCCACATGCCCTGTCTAGATAACTTTGTGTTTTTTTTCATTAGATTTCGCAATAACGATACGTGACTAATGACGTAACTTGTATGGAGAGACGAAAATACCCCGAACACTTCCATTAGCTTCGGGTGACCTCGAAATACTAAACGGTATGACGCAGGAACAAACTTGATGTATACAAATGTTTTGTAGGTTTTGGGTAAATTCTGGACGTACGGGATACGACTTGTCGCATTCAGGCGATAATATAGCGGCTGTATCACATACGTTCGTTTGGGTAGGGCGGTTAATGAAGTACTTTTTTTCGTATTATCTTATATATTAAATAAATATTTTTATTACCAAATAAGATTGATCGTCATCATTGTCCACTGGCTCCATTTTAATAATTTGATCTGCTAAGTTAAATTCATCATTCTCGCGGCTTTCTCCTTGTTTATGGGATGAATGCTTTCTCTTCTTTGTAGTCTAAAAAATAAACATTATCAACATTATTTATTGACGGAAAATTAGCCAAGGACAAGGAAAATATGAATATTATTAAATAAATATAATGATATATATAAATAAATTGACCGTCTTTTGGTGTGAGCATAACGGTAATGCTATTCATGTCACGGAGGTTCAAATAACTAGGCCTGTTTTTGTTTATCAAAAAAGTTGGAATAACAGTTTTCACCTAAACATTCCCTTTTCCCACTTCTCAGTAAGTTCGCAAGATCCAAACAATATAACACATTCAAATAAGTCAATAGCATTGACGTCATTACAAATCAATTAAGAAAACATTGACATTTAATGCGGGGAAAACACATCACAAATGTAAGTACCTCTCAGTATAGAGAACCCTTTATCACATTTATTTTCTCAGTAAATTGGTTTCACCGGTAATAAATCATTTTAGGCAAAATAAAAATTGAAACTGTGTGGGGGTAAATAGAATCATATAGATAAGTCATCTCAGCGCAGCCTAACCACACTTTTAAAATGGCCTTGAATACCGAAACAGCTGTCATAATAATAAAAACTAAAATACTTGAAGAATTGAAAGAGGTGGGCTTGGGCGCGAAAATGCGTAATCTGCAAGTATGTTGCCTGTTGTGTGCTGATGATGCGGTGCTGATTGCTAACAGTATGGAAGATCTACAGTCCCTCGTATCTACGATGAACGAGGTATGTATGAAGAATGAGCTAATGATGAATGTAAGTAAGTCTAAAGTCATGGTGTTTGAAAAAGAGAGTACGAAAACAGTGTGAAATGTAGTTATAAATTCTTAAAATTGAAGTATGACATAGCGCAGGTCCCGGATAGACCGAGAGGTCCTGGGTTCGAGTCCCAGATGTGACCATTACCTTTTTATTTTCTGTTTCATATTTCATTTGAGAGTTGTTAATATTATCTTCAATGATTAAATATTACAATGAGGTTTATAAGCTTCAATAAGTTATTCCTATAAAACAGAAAAATATTTATCTAACAGGAATGATAAACATATTCAAATTTTGAATATTAAAATTCTCTTACGTTCTTTTTGCTTTTCCCCGCCGTCTTATTCCTATCGTTCGTTTTTTCCTCCGCAAATGACTCAGGACAGAACACATTCCCGTTCGTCTGTATAAACAGATTATTACAGAACAGCTTGTGCCTCGTTAAATCACTCGCGAGCCGACATGAAAAAGCGCACAGCGTGCAGACAAACGGCTTCAAATCTGAATGCACCATCTGATGCTTGCGTAGATTTCCGAGTTCGGCGCACGAGTAGCCACATGAATTACATGCATACGGTTTCTCCCCTGTATGCGTCATATTGTGCTTTTTCAAACTGGCCGGAAACTTTGTCGAATACGGACACAATTGGCACGTGTAAGGTTTGCGGTCGTAGTGAAGCAGTTTATGCTTCTTCAAAGCGTTTGGCTTCTTGGCGTTGAAGTTGCACATGGTGCATTCGAAGTACTGCTGGCCGAGATGGAGCTGATCGTGCTGTTGAAGCTCATCGACTTCCTTGCACGAATAGTCGCAGATGAAGCATATCAACGGGTATTGCATATCGTTGAGTAAATTTTCTTGCGCTTCATCGTGGTTTTCTGCAGTTTTTTCGGTGTCAGCATTGTTTGTATACTGAAAATTAATAATTTAAAAAAAAATCAAAATAAATATAAGAATCGTATGAAAGCTAGAAGCCATAAGCTTTGTGAAGAAAAATAAAATAAATTTCTAAGTATATTTATTTGTTAAATTAACACACGTCGCAGTAGTGAATGAGAAATAATTTTTGAATTTTCTTCTTCAATTTTTCTTTTTTAACATTCCCATTGCCAAGAGGGGTAGTCAAAATCTCTTAAATTACAATCCTCCGTGTATTATTTTAAATAGAGACCTTATAGTTTTGATAATTTTTGTATTCCTACAAAACCTATAAACACATAATATCATTCCTTGCCACAAATAATATTTCTTGCGGGCTGGAACCATACCCGCAGCTACATGCTTCCGCCATTCTACTAGCACAGTGGTGAGTAATGCATACCATCTCACTCGCTCGTGCTATTGGCAAGGCTGCATGAGGAGGTAAGGTAATCGGTCGTCGGACCGCCAGCAGGTAGCAAATGTTCTTTCAAGTGTTGTCAGTAGTTCCCCAGCCGCCGGCTGAATACCACATTCATTGATGAATGAAGAGGTTTTTTATAAAATTAACTATACTATAATTATTTTTTCACAAATGGCATTATAATGATAAAATGCATTGGGTAACTGAGTCACCCTGATGCCAATGCAATTTGTTTTGCATCTTGGCATGCTGAGGGTTAAAAGAAAGGAACATTCCCAGGTTATGAATAACCTGCCAATATTTCAAAAACTCCAACTGCCATCATTATAGTGGAAAATATTGCTAGTGCAATGAAGGAGGACTTAGCTAGCAGAGAATTGAACCCAACGTTTTGAACCACTCAGCTAATAACTGGTGTTTTCAAAAATATGAATTACCAAGTTTTAAAATTTACGAAATGCTTACTGTATCTTCATCTTCTGTTTTGATGACGGTTTTACCGTTATTATCCTGAAACGGTTCCGTTGTTCCTTGACTATCGCCATCATCACCATCGCCATCCTCACTATCATCTTGAATCATTTTTTCTAGTTCACTAAAATCATTCTTAGACCTGCCACCCCTGTAAAAATAAAACAAATATTAGTTAATTATAATACATGGTGTCTGGAAACTAATGGTACAAGGGAGAAACTGGTGAATCTACATCACATAGAGAACCCAAAGAACAAACAAAAAATCTGATCAGAGCATTCCGATTTTTTTTGTTTTTATGATTCCTTTTTCTTCATTAAATAAAAGGTTGAAAAAAATTGGAGTCCGGTCTATGCGTTGACACATAATAAAAGACAATATACAGCTGATGGCAATCCCGTAGTGACCCTTTTTTTTATGACCCCAAAATATTCCGACATCGTACTCAATTTACTTGAAAACGAAAGCTCAAATCAAAAAAGTTTTGCGACTTAATTGACTCGAAATATGACCATGTAAATACAACATGTTACCTATATGTAATTAATCAACAGTTTTTGTTTGTTTGTGAATACCGCACAAGAGTCCCAACTGCCTGGAGCCAGTGGAATAAGGCATCCCCAATTAGGGTAAGTTGTGAGGCTGAAAGGAGTAGGGAGGGGAAGTAGATGAAAAAGAGGAAGGTTGAAAAGTAATTGGCTATTCAGATCTGGTCGCTAAATGCGACTAAAAGACATTTCAAGCAATGTTTTGATTCTAAATGGCGGTATTTTACCAGGGTGATACTGAGAATATCTACCTGTTAGAGAAATATGTTAAAATTGGAATAAAACGTAATAATATAAAAAAAAAACTAAAACTGCACTACATAAAATAATTAACTATATCTTGGCGCATAATCCTTGCAAAGCATTCACATTAATACTACCATTTGCATTTGCGTCATATATTCTTCATACACTCCTTTCTTCATCTGTCCGCTCTACATGTCCAAACAATCACCAAGAGTCCACTTCTTAACCTTATGAAAGACAGGATTTTCAACGAAGAAATCGCCTAAAACCGGCGCTTTTTCTGCGTTTGCCACACCGTGCGCCAACTGAGTGTAATTTCGTAATTACCGACATGTTTTTTGCAAACTGACGTTTTTGTAAATGATACAGTCTTAATATATAATGAGTTTATATAGGGTGTTTTTTTTAGAGGTTTCGTTTTTAAACACCTTTTTAAAGACCTGTGAACTGGCCTCCACGATCGTGTGATTTCACACCATTAGATTACTTTCTTTGGGGGTATGTAAAGTCACTAGTCTATGCTGATAAACCTGAGACGTTGGACCATTTGGAAGTCAACATTCACCGTGTTATTGCCGATATACGTCCCCAGGTGCTCGATAACCTTGTCGAAAATTAGACTTCACGATTGCGCTTCATTCGAGCTAGCCGTGACACTTATTTGCCAGAAATCATATTTAAACAATAAAGACATAAAATTATCTATTAAATAAACAGACATTAACATTATTTTTATGTGTTTTTATTCATTTTGAATTTGTATACCTCTATAAAAAACATGTTTATATTAATAAAAATTGTATATATATATATAATAATATAGCATACGTAGTTTCCTCAGAATAACTTCATATACTCAGAGAAATTATATTTTTCTATCTCATGTTACAAAAGAAAAGATAAAGAAATGGTAAAATATATTTGAGGTTTTACTATATTTTTCATAAAGTTAAAGAAGTGCCCCACGGGATAAAAATAAAATAATATGAGGTTTTCCTGTAAATAAGTAGAGTAATATAACTTGAAAACGGGAAATATTTTTCGCAGTAATAAATTATTTTTTAAATTGACATGCACGAGTGTGACAAACGAGGAGGAAGAATATTTTAAGAGTAGTATTATTCATTTGCCAATTGAATAAAATTTATTTGAGTATTGTACGAATATATTAATTGCTTAAAATCCCTCGAGAACGTGACCATTCCGAATCGGCTCCGTAGTGTGCGTTGGCGTTGAACGGAACAATGTGGATGCGCATGGAGCGTTGGCGTACCACAGGTTAATCTTATTAATTACACTTACATCAGTTTTGCATTCTTTACGGACCTCCATATTTATAACACAGTTATACATGGTTTTGCCACGCGTGTATCTTCAAATTATTTATTATTGAATGACATATTAACAATTAATTAATCAACATTAATCCTTTTTAGTAAAAAATAAAAATACACACTGAATACAATAAATGAAGTAATAATTTGTTCAAATCACTCCGGTTACAATATTACTGTTTGTATTATTCTAGTATTATTAAAAAACATAGGAAAAATAGGTGTGCCCTAAAACTGTCAAATAAGTTTCCAATTTGAATAAGAGTATTCAAATATTATTTTTTTTATTTAAAGATAACAATTTGCCGAAAGATTTAACGTTACGTTTCCGACAAATTATGGAACTGATAATGGCTAAAGAAAAATCCATCAATCATTGTTAGTTGAGGTTAGAATTTTGTGATCAATATTACTCAAATAACATTGCTATAATAGCGTGAATTCTGTGAAAATTGTTTTAAAATATCAGTAATATTATACATCGTAGCTTACCCCTCCATTTTTTGATGGAATTTGTTGAAAAACTGACTAAAAATTAAATAAATAGCAAAAGTTTTACTTGGTAAGGAATAATTTCCATCTGTCAAAAATTTTTGTAAATTAATGTTACCAGTTAACAGGGGAAAAATATGAATAAATATATCGTTTTATTAGGTTCTTGTCCCGCGCGGACCGCATTTGTATTGTTGTTGTTTTTTTAATAATAACAAAGCATTTATGTAGGGCCGTTTTGTGTTCTTTCACTGCAAGTGCACTTTACTATAATAAACTTAAGAAAAATCTTTACTAATTCCAATTAGTGGTATTCCTACAGTGCTCCTTTCATATTCTATTTATATATTTGCTTTTCACGCCCTCATTTCATTAATATTGATCCATGGATCAATCTACATATTGTAATTATTTTGTACATTATAATAATAACATGCAAAGTTCATATTATTATTCAACAGCCAATTTAATAGAATTACTAGAAGAACAGTATTTTTTCGCTCAAATAATCGCGTCCGTCGGGGGTTTCTTCTCAATATTAGGTTAGCAGATCTTCAGGTGACGGATGGGTTGTTTCATCCCTTCTGATCATCCCTTGGTGATCTTTCAGGTCATCTGTTAGGTACTTGTACCTATGCAAAAGTTGGCATACCCCATTTTTTTATTATAACTAATTAGTCGCAAACTTTTGCTGTTAGTTTTGGTTGGGTAACACGTTAGTTATTTTCTTTCCAAAAATGACAACGGAAGTTGTCTATTTCCAGGACTCCTGAATAGATTTCTGACAGACGACATTTAAAAAAAATCTTATTTGGTGTTAATGCCCGGTACTCATTTGGTGGAGGTGACGTATTGGTTAGGTTATTTGACGGTCATTGTTTGGACTAAAAGGTTTCTACAGTTGCTAGCATAGAGTAACTTAGGACGTAATATCTCTCTTAACGAACTCAAAAGCAAATAAAATATTGAGTCAAAGGCTTAGGGCTTGATATTGGAGATTTTTTCGTTCATCAATGTGATCTATGCTAGAAACCCTTTCAAGATAAGCGAAGTGGTGCCATTACTAACAATTACTCGTACGTAAATCTCTCAGTGAGCAAAAATCTACTTATTCGATGCAAACATTCCAAAAGAACCGGTTCCTAAAGTAGCCGGCTCCTCAGAAAAATAATGTTGAGCGATCCAGTGACAGTCACCGGAACAATGTAGCGGGGAGCTGGGATCGAGAATGTCGAGATCAACATCTCTGCTCGTCGTGACAGTTCGTTCGGTTCCCTTTGTCAAACTCTTTGAAGATAGTATTATATTATAAACAAACCATTTAGATAATATCCATTTAAATAATATCCATCAACAATTTGTCCGAAATAATATTTAATTACCGTGTTCTTTGACCTATATTCTTACTTGAACAAACGTTTTACGTTTAACATTTTGACGGGAGTGATATCATAACAAAACAAGTTTTCAACAATAAACATTATTATATCGTGTTTTAAACTGCTAATAACAATAGTTTTGTCTGGAAAATATTTAAAACAACGCTTATAATAATACATGGTGTGGTTTTTAATCAGGATAACCGCGTTATCACTAATAATAGTGAATCATTTGTGATGGTGATTTAAAAATGAGTCACCTCCGGAAAAGATATTATGATTAGTTTATTATTTTCGATAAAATTAGTGTTTTGTTTGCAATTTTGCGTATTCCAAAATGTCGGGTTTGGATCCTTTGACGTCTCATAGTATTAATAATGATGAAAGTGGAAGAAAAGATGGGTGTTTTTCAAATATTGTGTCGTTTTTTAAATGTAGCAAAGGGGATTCTGCCAACAACAGAAATATGGAAGGAGGTAAATATGTTAATTTAATATTTATTTAGGTTTATTTTGTTCTTTGTAATGTGATTTTGTTAGTTTTTAGTTAAATTTAACAAATGTAAACAACGTAACATCTGTCACATCTAACATGTGTCAAATATTACTGTTTTATGATAACCTTCTGGTGGTTGTCTTTGTTTTGAATTGAATAATTACTTATTGTAAATATGTTTATATTATTATTATTGTTACGTAATCATTGGTAAACAATGTTTAACACGTTCATTGCTAACTAAAATTCGTACATATTAATGCCATGCTGAGAACATTTGACTGAAAGGTCGAGCGAACTAAAGGAGTGTTTACATGACCATAATATTGTATAGACATCATAATTTACTGTTTTTTTTTCAGAAAGAAAACGAGAAAGAGGAATGTGTAATGTTTTATTTATTATGGCGAACTAAAGGAGTATAGTCTGTTTTAGACCGGAAATGGAACAGACGGCGCGAGGCTCGTTGCGCGCATGCCGGTCAAATTACTGTCAACGCTTGACGCGCGGTGTCAGCAATGAACGTGTATCAATTTCACTTTATGCTGGCATTTTCCTTGCTGGTAGCAACGCATAACAGAACATGGGTCCCATTTTGTTTTAAACCGCTATATCTTTGAAAATAATGCATAATATTTTAATATGAACATTGAGGATAATATTAACAATTCTCAAATGAAATATGAAACAGAAAAAGACAAACATGCATTCAAATATATGTATAATTGAATATTAAAAAAAAAAATTAAATGTACTTATGTTTATATAAATGTATGTATCAAAAAATGTATTAATACATTTTATTTAAAAATTTGTCAGGCCATGTCAGAAGTCGGAATAACAGAAGAGAATGTATAAGACTATATATGAATGTGAATGAAGCAAGAAGTGCATGACAAGATCGAGTTGTTTGGCTGTCCGTCCTCTCTGCTTACACCTGTGGTGAAACGGCTTGATGGTTAGTTAGTTAACACGGAGTTCTACGAATTAAACACAATAACAATTAATAAGGTTAATGTCTTGTTTAACTTGTGAACACAGTAAAATATTATATTTACTTTTTTTTTACTTACCACAATTACTTGATAAACAATCACAATGTTAAGTATAAAAACAGTAAAAGCAGAAAAACGTATATTGTTATTTTTACAAACTTAAAATGATAATGTAGAATAGGTGTCTACGGGTGTCTTTGCCCAAAATATGTACATTAGACCAATTGTAAATATGCCAAAAAGGTTAAACAAAACTCCACCCTCCATTCCGGAGAATAACTCCATTGTAATTACTAAGTTTTTACTTGCCACGGCAGTATATCCGAGATACTATCTATATTGAAAATATATACAGGTAGAACTTTGTAATCACACAAAAGATAGCAACCAAAAAAAGTGGGAAATAGTATTGTTAATTCTTAAAATTGAAATATGTTATCGATGAAAATGACAGAAAATAGTAAGGTCTCATTAGCTCTATGGTTAGAGTGTTGTCCCAGTAAGACAGGGTCCTGGGTTTAATTCCCAGATGCGACCGATATCTTTTTATTTTCTGTTTCATATTTCATTTGGGATTTGTTAATATTATCTTCAATATTACAATGAGATTTATGAGCTTCAATAAATTGAAGCTTAATATTTTAATTACATTTTTTTACGTAGTATTCACCACACACCACCTATAAAATTATTTTATTTTTTAATACGACTCAATAAACTGAACAAAGAATGTGATGTCTTTTCTTAATATCTTACATTTAACTGTGTATTTAAAATGCTCTATAGCTCATAATGTAAATATCGCAGCGAACTGAAAGTAGTTGCGTTGACTTTGATATTCCAGACAGAAAATTCTGTGTATATTTCGCATTGCCAGGTCTCACCGTTCAAGAATTTTTTCCTGCATCGCGTAATCAGATTTCTGCTTCACGGTAAAATTATATTATTGATGTGGGTACACATTGTGAATTGTTCCGAGATGTGGAACTAATCTGACTTTATTAATACTGCATAGGAAAATGATTACATTTTGTGATTGATTTTACGTATAATATGTATTGACATTTTCCTGCTGAATATTTTAAGATATGAATCGCTCAGATATGTAATGTGAATAAACGATGAATTTTATTTAATTAATCAATAGTCAGCTTGCCTCACCATGATTGTGGGTCAGAGGATACTCTGGACCATAATTTCTTTGAGTGTCAATGACCAATTTCCAAACATGCATGAATTGGTAAAACTTAAAATTGAACTCCCTGCCAATATGTCCAGCCTTCTAAGTCTCAACTCCACCCGAGTTAACAATTTATTAACGAAATATATTTATAAAAATGGCATTAAAATTTAAGTCATCGAGGATTAAAGACACAAATTTACACTGTAACTTATTTGCTTCAATTCTATTTGCCCAAATATTATATCCTATTTAAAAGTAACTAATTTTAAGAGTCCCTCTGCCAGAAAGCGGATGTATGAAAGTGATAAAATCAAAAGACAGAAAAAGATAAAAACGAATGAGAAAGAAATAAAAGGGGGATGGTTGAAATACTTAGAAGAGGTTTTTGAGAGCAGCCCGACTGATAGTGATTCTAGTGGCAAATCAGATATGATTGACGATGGGGTGAATATTACCAAAATCAGCATGAATGAAATAAAAAGAATTAAATGTATGAAGAATGGTAAGGCTGTTGGGTTTGACAACATTGCTGCTGAATACTTTAAAGGAGATAGCCGTATAATTCTCACATGGTTATGCAAACTTTTTAACCAATGTTTAGAGGAAGGATATATGCCATTAGATTGGAGGAAGACTGTGATCATACCTCTATACAAAGGTAAAGGGTCACGTATGGAATCTGGAAATCATAGGGCTATTAGCCTGCTAAGTTCAGTTGGAAAGCTGTATGGTAGGATATTAATTGAAAGGGTATAAACGAAAACAAAAGATAAAATATGGGATGTGCAAGGTGCATTTATGAGTGGAAGGGGGTTCAACAATTATAGACCTTAAAGTTACCCAAATTAAGTTGAAATTTCGTCAAAACTAAAAAAAAATTCAGATTTAAAATACGTAAAGAATGCGGACGAGACGTCAGATGTTCCAAATGCAATGGTACCAACATGGTGTTTTGATGAGATGATTTTTTATTCGCTTTTAAATAATGATTTATAATTTCTACGTATGATTATATATAATAAAAGTTATATATTCATTATCAGTGTTTGCTGATCTATGATGCATTTGTAAATAACATGAAATTCCGTTGTAGAAGACAATCCCATTTTAGATGACAAATTCCCACTGGCTCCGGTCAGTCAGGAACAGTTGGGACTCTTGTGCGGTATTCAAATAAAAAAGTGGATTTTCCTTAATTAACATTCCAGATATCAGACTATTTTTGTTTATGTGAGTTGGTACCGTAATATGAAATAAATTACATACATACACAAATTACATACATACACAAAGACTAAATAAAATTGAATGTCGGTCCCGTGCAGTGGTGGTTCGTGGTCTTTTTTACTGGGGATTCAATCAGAAATTCAATTATTATTATATTTCATCAAAATGTACCGATGTATGGTAGTGAGGCATGGAACTGGCAGAGGAAGGATGAAAGCAGACTGAATGCTGTAGAAATGAGATCTCTAAGGGGAATGTGTGGTAAAACCACATATTATCTTGTGAAAACTGAGGAGATACAGAAAGAATTCAAGGCTGATATAAGCATAAGGGGAACGGCTGCGCTGCCTGTTTCATACAAAACTTAATTTTGAATTTGTGGCCAAAATACCCATCCAAACTGAATGATATTTTTTTTAAATTAAAGGTTTAGTAAATATCTAGTACGGATGAGGAGTATTTTATTTATTTTTGTTTTAAATTATGAAGTATACGTCATGAAAAATTAATTTTCATGATTTTAGAGGTAAATTAGAAAATTATTTTTGCGGGTTTGTTGTATTTAAGAAAAAAAAACGTATTTGCTATGTAAATATGATTACATATATAAAAATAATAAAAACAAAACATTAAAAAAAAAAAATCATTTTTTTCGGGTCGATATATTAAATTATGTACGGCAAATTTTTGTTCCAACGTAAATTAGTCTTTTTTAATTTAATGTAAAATCCACTATGACGGTTTATTTAATTTTTTTTACTTTCTCTCAAAAAAGTGTTTATAAGTGGTACAAGCGCTTTACAGAAGGCCGAGAAGATGTTAATGACGATGAGCGTCCTGGAGTTGCAACCACGTCAACAAACAAAGAAAACATCGAAACAGTCAAGAAAATGGTTTTGGAAAATCGTCGAATCACTATTAGGGAAGTTGCAGAGGATGTTGGCATATCAATCGGCTCATGCCGTGTAATTTTCTCAGATGTTTTGGGCATGAAATGTGTGGCAGCGAAGTTTGTTCCGAAATTGCTAAATTTTGAGCAAAAGCAACGTCACATTAGTATCGCTCAGGAGTTCTTGAATGACGTCAATGACGATCCAGATTTGCTCAAAAGGGTCATAACTGGTGATGAAACGTGGGCATGTGGTTATGACGTCGAAACCAATGCCCAATCATCCCAATGGAAGCGGCTAGAAGAGCCAAGACCGAAAAAAGCACGCCAAGTTAAATCAAATGTGAAGGTTTTGCTCACTGTTTTCTTCGATTACAATGGCGTGGTGCATCATGAGTTCTTGCCAACAGGTTGTACGGTTAATAAGGAATACTACAAGGAAGTTATGCAACGTTTGCGTGAAGCAATACGGCCAAACGATTGGAATTGTGGAAAAGCAAATCATTTATTTTGCATCACGATAATGCACCAGCTCACACATCGATGCTTGTTCGTGATTATTTGGCCAAAAACAACACCGTAATCATGCCTCAACCACCGTATTCATCAGATTTGGTTCCCTGCGACTTTTTCCTATTCTCGAAACTGAAGAGAACAATGAAAGGAAAGCGTTTTGCCATAATTGATGAGATAAAGTCAGAATCGAAGAACGAGCTGGTGGCCATACCGAAAAGCGCATTCCAGAAGTGCTTCGAGGATTGGAAGAAGCACTGCCATAAGTGCATTATATCTAGGAGGATTACTTTGAAGGGGAGAAAATGGATATTGATGAATAAATAAATAGGGGGCCATCTCGGTGACACTCGTCAAACTTCCGAGGTCACGTGTCTTCGCACGAACTTTGGCATGGTTCGGTCTAGGTTATTTAATTTCACCGTCAGGTGTGATGTTTTTATTTTGTTGCATGAAGTATTTGCTTGGGATCATGAGCCCATATGTACTGAATCCATTCAGCACAGCACCTATGGGAATATCGTGTTGCTCTTCAACCATAGTATTCGGTCACGTGGATTTTAAGTGAGGAATTTTCACGGCGTGCTGTTTATAATGTGCTTATATTATAATGCAAGCTAGTTATATTTATAATTTCTTCAAATGATTGGATTCACTTTGTGGAGTCATTATTAATAAATAAATTAAAAATTACTTTGTATTCATCACTTTATTAATATATACATATCAACATGTTTCGAAAGCAATGCTTTCCTCGCCAGGAATATATAGAATATTATTTATTTATTTATTTGTAAGAAACAAACAGCTTTTAATACAGATTTATATAAAAGAAAGTTTTACAAAAGGTAAGCCAACAAAGTTTCTTATGCTAAAAGTGGTTAAGTAAATATGTTTTATTACAAAAAACAAAATAAGAAGGAAGGGGGGAGAGGAAGAGGAAAATAGGATCCGGACAGGAGATGCTCTCCATACATTTTATACGTGTGCATCACAATTTGTGGTCGTACGTATTACTGCAGTTTGATATTTTGAAAGGGTATTGTGAAGAATGTCGATATTGTGAAATTGTGCCTTATATTGCGCACAAATACGGGGAATTGGAGAATTTATCCTAAGATTTGTCCTGCATGCGGGCAAATAAAAAAAATCGATTTGTCGGGTTGGTCTTAATGCTATGTGAATGTTTATAAAGTTAATGAGCTCTGGCGAGTTCAGGCTATTATTTATAATTTTAAATAACAAGATTTCACCAAATATTAAGCGTCACGTTTGAAGCGTGATGAAGTTATGGAATTTTAAGGAATCGGTATTATTTGCAAGTGGAATTATATATTATACATTCTATAATTTTTAATTCATCTATTGGTGATATTTTCTCATATTTTTAATTTGATGTTCACTGTACAATTGCTCATTAGAGAGAACCGCCACTGGGTATGTGATAAATAATTTATCAGAGAAATTCTTTTATTTACATTTGCAATAATAATTAGGTCATTCGTTACGGGTGATCGATTTTCATCATATGACCATATAATATCATCTGGCGTTGATTCATTTGTCATAATAATACATGTAATCATGTTTACGTCATTTTGAATTCTGTCCATAATAAAGTATTGTTATGTAGATTTACAATAGCGTCATAAATATGGGAATTTCGTTGTACTGTCTCATATAACATATGGAAATTCACAATGCTTTTCTCTTCCTCTCTGTTACTACGATTTGGTTAACCACCCGTCCTTTGGGTTATTATTAAAAAAATAGATAAAAAAAACATCGGGTTTTTTTCATTAGATTTCGCAATAACAATACGTGTGACTAGTGACGAACTTGTATGGGAGAGACGAAAATACCCGAGCACATGCGTTAGCTTCGGCTGACCTCGAAATACTAAATGAGATGACGCCGGAACAAACTTGACGTATACGAATGTTTTGTAGGTTTCGAGTATAGCTTTTTTTGTACCTGAACGTACGGGCGATAATGTAGCGGCCGTATCAAGTACATTCGTATGGGTAGGGCGGTTAAATGCTATTATGTGGCCATTTTTACACTCTCAGTAATCCGAAATGTACAGTGTCAAATGGATTAACCATTGTGAAATTTGTTAGTCATAAACTTAGCGTTTCCAGGTTATGTAGAATTTGGCGAGATGCGGGTGGAGTCGGAGAGCCAGGCGCAGAAGGTGGGCACCTTCGCCGGAGTCTTCTGTCCCGTGGTGCTGTCCATGTTCAGCGCCCTGGTCTTCATCAGAATGGGTGAGTAATCAACATGAAACAATGGTAATTACTAGATTACTGGGTGAGTAATCAACAGCAAACAATGGTAATTCCATGATTAATGAGTAAGAAATCAATGTCAGAAATATTGTTGGTATTGCGGTAAATACATATGTGTTTTTGCCGCAACTCCTCTTATGTGACCTGTACTATGGAAATGCCATCATTAATGGGTCAGTAATCCACATGTTACGATGGTAATGCCATGATATTAATCCTGATTCAGGCATTAATCATGATTAACTTCTGGTGCGCCAGCGTGGCCGATGAGCAATGCAAAATTTGTATCCGTTGAACGCCAGCGTGGAATTTTGTGGAATTTTCGACCCTAAAAAATGTTTGTAGCTTACTAAACTAAATTACATTCGTTTCCAACAAGTAATGAATCAAATGGCAATTCTTGCTTTTCGTTTTGTGAAACGCCACTCATCTGGAATTTAAAACAAAATATCAACAGTCAAGTATTGCATCATTCCTTGACGCGCACTTCATTTGGGTTTTATTCAGTGAAATCTTTTTTCTTGTTTTTTATATATTGTAACATTTATTTAGCTTTATGGAAATATAATTGCTACTTGTATTCCGAGAAAAAAAAATTCTCGGAATACAAGTAGCTATTCTGGAGAAATTACTAATGATAGATATATACAATTTTTATAAATATATAACACATTATCTGGTAAGACGGAACTATTTACAAAAACATCATTTTGCAAAAAACTTATTATGAAAATAGACTCAGCCGGTGCACCGCGGGCCGCGCGCAGATTTACCTTCGGCACACGACGGAATCATTAGACCATAGAAGCTCGGCGTTCCAAAGGTTAGCGGGTGAAAAGTCAATACGTAATGCGATGATTAATGGATGAAATGTCAATACAGCTGTTCATTTTTTGTACAGTGGTGTTCATCAGAACGAGTGAGTAATCAACACTTAACAATGGTAATGCCATGATAGCGCTCTGATCTTCTTCTGTACGGGTGACTAATGAACATTCCTCGATTCCCGGGGCCTGATTCCGGCTCTTTTTGAAGATAAGACAACGTCCTTATCCTTAGAGTTAAAGACATTTGGCTTAACTACGGTTCTGATTACATTTGGTTTAATTATCACAAACTCCTTTAAAAATGTATTGTCATTGACATGTAATCGGAAGTCTTTTAAGGAAAAGAATAAGTACTTTTCCTTAACTCCTTGAAGCATAGTGGTATGAAGATTCCTTAACCTTTTCCTTAGGGTTAACGCCTTCTTACTTAACTGCAGTTCCGGTTCTCTCGGATTGTTAGTTCTCTCAGCTGTCATTAACCGAATGACAATCATTAAAAATATCAATATTTGCGTAGTTTTAAAAAGAGAAAAACTCAGTATTAATTAAGTTACCAATTACATTATTATTTACTTTAAACATAATTAGCTAGTAAACATTATTAAACATTATATAGATGTTGACATCTTCAGCACTGTAGTTCATGATGTTCGGTAATTCACGGTAGGCGCAGCACAGAGGAGAGTCGTCCCCTCCGGACTGAGGTTAAGGTTTTGTATTGGAATCGGAAACTATTCAATAGTGTACAACGATTTTTGCTTCCGGAACGGTGGACCCGGGCGGACCGAAAGGAACGAAGGATCGAGTCCAGGGAATTTAGTCCGTGTGGCTGAACTCAGAATTGGAACTGAGTTCGTAAAATAAGTGGAATGACCCGCCTATACGGTCGGCATAGATTCATCACAAAGGAAATGTCTCGTTTGGAATTAGTGACAAAAAATGGTCATTACTATCTAGTGAGGTAGTTACCTTTTTACAAAAGGTAATAATGCGTTAAGTGGATGATATTTAAAAATAAAAACAAAATATATTATAGTATAATGTAATTGTTTTTCTTTTGGTTCAAAATCTCGTGTCACTTGAAGATATTTCATTAATTTATGTTTTCAAATAATCTTTTAATAATCTGTTTAGGGTTTTTTTTTACTATGTCTCTTCGGAATTCCGTAGTTAATCAAGAAGTCTTTAAGCCTAAGCAAAAAGATAACGAATCTTCCTTAAAAAGAACCAGAATAGGGCTCCTGGTCTGATAGGACTAATGAACATCATGCTGTACTATCGATTAACTCCTATCCATTTTGTTTTGCAGGTTTCATAATAGGCAATGCCGGCCTCCTGGTGACCCTGATGCAGTTTGGCATCTCCTACATCATCCTCATCTTCACGGTTTGCTCCGTCTGTGCCATCTCCACCAACGGGGCCATTGAGGGCGGTGGAGTCTACTGTATCCTTCATCAAACGAAACACCACCACAATAGTCTTAATATGAGATCCCATACTCTTCTATGAATCCATTAAATTAATTCATTTGAATGAATTCGTCCAATTCAACCCGAGACCGGCTCAAATATTTTAGCTTTATAAAAGTCTCAGAATATCACTTTTTTTTAAATACATATTAACTTTACACATGGCCAGTGGTGGCTAGTGACTTGAGTATATCTGAGTGCTATGATTGAAAAATAAAACTTTATTGATGTTCTACTGGAAATTTTTTATCAAAAGGTATAGCAATCTAGTACGGATTAGAAGTTTTTTTTTAATTAAAATTATGAAGTATATTTTATTTTACGTAGCGAATATGACAATTTAAATAAAATTACCATTTACCTGCAAATAATTTCCGAAGTTGCTTCTAAAATTATGAAAAATTGATTTCTTTAATGGCCTATATTTCATAATTTAAAACAAAAATCTATAAAATACTTCTAATCCGTACTAGATATCTACTATACCTTCAATTTTAAAAAAAGATCATTCAGTTTGAGTGGGTATTTTGGCCTCAAATCCTAAATTAGGTTTTGTATAGAACAGGCCGCAACCATTTCTCTTAACCCTCCTGACAATGTCACTCAACCAGGTGGCGATACAATTTCCCTGATTGCAAACATAGGCAGGAGAGCTCTTTGTGATTTGTCTCCGCTGACGTCAGAATTAATAGACATGCCATATAGCCAAATTTGCCTACCATTATGACGGCTGGAGGTAAGCCACATGACATCCTAAATTTAGCACCAGGTGGGTTCACGCATATCTCAAATACAATATGTCATCATTTGTGCATTGACTGGTGGCGAGTGACATTTGAAGATTTTAATAAATAAAACAATGATTATGGTTTCCTCTACAATCAAACGTCGTAAAAATGGAAGTGGTAAAGAGAATAATCAAAACTATTGCATTACATTCCACAGATAAGCATTTTTTTTTACTATATTTTAAACTTATTCAATTACATAATACATGAACAGTTTTATTGACACGAAATCACTGCCGTCCACGTTTCTTTTACATGGTTTTGGCTGCGGTAAGCAAATTTAAAGTATTTGTAAAAAGGGTCAAACAAAATACTCCAACAAAATATTCGGTTTTTGTAAACAAGCCGAACCTTTTTCTTATTTACTGTTTTACTTATTGGCAGTTTGGGTTAGTTTAATAATCTGTTACCACAGAAATGGAGGTTTGCCATAAATTCCGCACAATTGTAAAAAGGTGAGTTTATCATTAGCAGATTTGCTTTTCGAAGAGTAAATACTAATACTTTGCTGTGCAATGCGAATTGCCTGCAGGCTGTCGGAATGCATTTATTCGAATGACAGTGACATGCCTAAGCTTGCCCCTCCCCCCCTACTTTTGGTTTCTTCTTCTCTATTGTATTCTTTGCTCTGTGGGTGTCTCATAAAAAATAGCATACATTTCAGTTGTTAAATTAATGTTTCCTATTTTTATGATGGATTTCTACGAAATCTTATTTATCTGATAAGTATCCTATAAATTTACCGAACAAAAGGAGTTTATATTTATTGTGCAATAAATAATAGATAAAAAAAACTCTGCCCACATTTTCCTTTCTGTATCGTGTGCAATTTTTTTTTTTCATAGTTAAGTAGATAAACATAGCCGTAAAAAACATGATGCTTTTTCTTGTAATAATTAATACTAAACAAAGGTTGTTTTAAAAAGGTTGGATAAAAAGTAAGCACTTATTGCCTTTGTAATTAAAATTCTTTTATTGCATTCGATATTTATTGTAATCATTTTATTTATCTAACAATTTCATTATGGAAACAATTGAATCTATAAGAGTATAAATCATCCTGGGACCAAGCCAACATCGACGCAATAAAAGTCTAACTATATAACCATCACGCCGTTTCCCCGGAGGGATAAGCAGAGGAAAGACCGCCACACAACTCTGTAGTTTCGCGCACTGCTTGATTCATGCACTGTCTCCTTCAATGGAAGCAATCTTCCCGACATGCCTTCTATTGATATGCTTGGTGTAACTTTAAGTGACCAGCTCAGGCACGGAGGCTCCACCGAAGCCAGAGTCAAGTTAGCCTCTTAGAAGCTGGCATACTGTATAAGACCCACAGATACTTTAATAGTACACAACTGCTACCTCTACAAGTCGCAAGTGCGCCCCACTGTTGAATTTGGTAGCCACCTCTCATCTGAAGCCTCAAAATACCTGATAAAAACCCTTGACTATGTGTAAAAATGAGCGGTCCATTTGATAGATTCCTCTATCTTAACAAACGGGTTGTAATCTTTAGAGCATAGGCGTCAGGTGGGAATGCTGTCCTTGTTCTACCGGTATTTCAATGGAAGATGCTCTGAGGAACTAGCGTCATCCCTTCGGCATCGGTGCATAGTCAGGAAACACACCAAACGTGCGCCCAACATTTGTACACAGTTGACATTTGTCACATGAGAACGGGCCGTTTCTACGACTCGTTCTTGAGTTCAACAGCCCGGCTGTGGAACGATTTGCCGCCCTCTGTGTTTACTCTTGGCAGTTGGGACTCTCGCGAGGTATTCGTTAGAAATTTACGGTTGTGTGTATTAGTGCATATATATATATATTTTTTTTTAAATTACATTGGGCCTATATCAATATCAACTTTAGTGATGGTGAGTGGAGGGTCCTTTTAAGGAGAGGAAGTTCTGGGAAGGAAAAAGGTATGAAAAGTGGGTAAGAATCTGGAGGTCAGTGTGTTCAGGAGTGACAGACGTATGAATCTATTCCTTTAATCGGCCTCTCCCAATCAGACTCACCACGCAGCTGGTGGACAGACGCATCCGCCGCCAAACAAACCTCATCCCATGAACCCCTGCTAAGTCACCTAACATAGCGAATCACTTGGGGCGACCTATGTCAGAGGTGTTGGTTATCCAATGAATGGTTCCCGGGGCGGCGGTACCCATACCTGCCTCCCAAATTGATACGCTATATGTATACACTTCTGATTTCCTTGTGAAAGGTCACAGAGAAACAGCCTTTTGTCTTACTTTCGCCTACTTATTGTTATTGATGAGAAAGGGATACCAAGTGTACACGCTGATTGAAATTTTTTTTGTGCAGTTTTTCGAAAATATTAGTGTGTTTTCATGGCTTTTCTGAAGTCGAATAACAAGTTTGAAATTAATTTGAGGAAAATAACTTCCCTCAGAGCATGTGTCATCTTTGGAGATGCTGTGTTTGCATCAAATCTTGCTGTTATACCTATAGTTCTTACCACAACACAGCTGATTATGAATTTCTGTACTATTTTCCTTAACTTGTATTTTTCCAGTCATGATAAGCAGGTCTCTGGGTCCAGAATTTGGCGGCGCAATCGGAACCCTGTTCTTCTTTGCGAACATCGTTTCTAGTGCCCTCTGTTTCTCTGCCTGTACGGAGGGGATCATCGAGAACTTTGGACCTTCTGGTGAGTTCACACAATTTCACTGGCCTATCTGGGGCCTAGGAGTCAACAAATTTTATTTAAATTGGCGTAATTTCTATCTAATTGGTAAAGATCACGCTTCTAGCTATTGTTGACTCAGTGCTATTGAATTAATTTATTATAGTACTGTTGCCTATTTAATTATGACCTCGCCCCAGTATTTTTGCTCTTTCCATTACAAAAAATAACAATTTATTCAATCACCAAAGCAAGTCATATTCAATTAATTGTTTAATATTTTATTGTTGTAATAGTTTGTATGATTGTCAATGAAACATGGAGAGTTGCGGCATTCTATCCTATCAGATACCCCTCCAAAAATAGTGTGTCGGTTAATTTCTAAAGGTTAGGTTTTGTTACATAGTTGCGTTTGATACCTAACAATATTATTTCTAGGTTATTTGGTTGATGGTCTGCCAGATGGTCACTGGTGGCGAACCCTCTACGGCTCTCTGCTTGCCCTTACGGCGCTCGGGATCAATCTGTTGGGCGCTCGTTACTTTGCCAGAGCTAGTCTCGCCATTTGGACGGCTGTTACGCTCTCCCTGGCCAGTGTGCTGGTGTCTTTCTTGATACCCGGGGAGAAAGATGTGAGTTTTTAATTTGCCATATGGCTTTCTGGATGGATAGTTGTGGTGTTTTAATTAATTTATTATCAATTAAATAGATGTTATCATCATCTTTTATAAAAATAATTATTGATGTGTTGATATTTTACGTAATGAGAAATATTGCAGGACCTAAAATCGTCCCTTGTGGAATACTAATTTTTGCTCTTTCAGCTACAATTTCTTAGATAAATGGGGTGTTATAATGTATTTTTCATCAATGCTATTGTCAAAATATTATCATCTTTCATATTAACTATAGTTGGTTTATTGATATTGTGTGTTAGAAAAATGACAGGACTTTTTTTCATTTCTCGTAATTATTCATTTTATGAATTGATTTCCTTATAATAGGATTCTCCTTATAATATCACTCTTATATTATTAAATTTAATGAGTTTGGCGACCACCTCTGGCCCGGAGCCCTTAGAAAACTTAAGTTTTATTTTTTATTTTATTATTAATTTTTTTCTTGCAGGTGGCCATCCCAGAGTCCAACACTCTAGTGAATGCCACCCTAAACATAACCGGTAACTACACTGGCCTCAGCAGTGCCACCCTGACGACCAATCTCTGGCCTAGTTACGGCAAGGATTACAGCAGTGATGGGGACACGGTTGACTTTGCTACAGTCTTTGGGGTTCTATTCTCCGGGGTGACTGGAGTGATGGCCGGCGCTAATATGAGCGGTGAGTCTCTATTCATCATCCACCTTTTTTAATACATTACTTGATAAAGGCATCACAGGCTTCTTTCACTTTTCTTACCATTAGCATTTAGGTAATAATAATAATAATAAGAGTTAATTTCTATAGCGCAGTTTTGTGAAGGTTCACCTCAAGTGCGCTTTACACTAACTAACCTAACCTAATTGTAAAATAACAGATATACTACATAGTATATCTGCTATTATAATATATATACAATATGCAAATTAATACTATGACATACAATATTCATGAGCAGGTATTATAAAATAACAATGTAGAAACTAATGGTGTAAATAATCAAATATGTAGTAGGTACAAATAACAAGAGAAAATTATATACATGGTTTTCACTGAATACTAATGAAATTAAATAACAAGGAGAGAAAACCGCAACTAAATAAGCTATGGAGGATTGAAAGAAAAAGAAAAAGAAAAAGAAAGAAAAAAATGTCCTGAAAATTATGTTTCTACGTACATGAATTTATGTTTTATGTCGGATAGGATTTTTTGAATAATTTTGTTTTCAATACCCGTTTGAACTCTGCTAAATTCTGAATGTAAGCCTACTAACGTTATGAGTAATGATCGGTAAATTGCGGGGATTTTCGTCTAAATGTTGAAAAACAGGTACCAATTTATCTATTTTAAATTTTAAAAAAATATAATAATGCTTTTATTAATTACTTGAACTTATCTTCCGTTATTAATGAAAAATCACTATCAAAGACTATTAACTTACCTTACTAATCAGTGCATTTTAATAAATCATAATAAATATTAGACGGTCTCCGTGGTTGAGTGGTTACGATCCTTGACTACGAATCCGGAGATCGCAGGTTAAAATCCTGGCATGCGCATAGACACAGTAAGCCGACTGACAAGTCACAACTTGTTCAAACTTGACATTGATTATTTCAAAAGATCAGGCTATCGGACGTATTAATTCAAATGGATCTAGCGCCAGAAGTTGCTGCTATAAAAATTCATTCACTGTAATATTGTTTAAATTAATTGTCTAGGTGAGCTAAAAAATCCCGGCCGCAGCATTCCCCGAGGCACCCTGGCAGCTCTGGTTTTCACTGGATTAACCTACCTGGCCCTGTCTCTATTCACAGCGGCCTCATGCGATAGGTTCCTGCTGCAGAACAACTACATTTACATGCTGCCCATCAATGTGTGGCCTCCGTTTGTAGCCATCGGTGAGTCTTCATACCTTCGCCATATCTTCTTTCTAACAAAGTCGTGATGTCCTTCGAAAGTTGAAGAGTCTTTCAGTCTTGACGTTGGTGAGATCCTTCACCTCAAGATTTCACAGAATCCCAGCAATCTTGACTTTTTTACAGTTACTCCACACAGGAGGTCCTGAGGGACATATTTTCCCTCAAGGCCTATGTCGTCTTTGAGGATGTTGCGTGGAGGGTCTTTTGGTCTCCTACGTAAAGCATCGTAACTTCAAATCGGAACTTTACAGGAGAGTGATTTAAAGAGACAGAAGTTCGGTACAAGTAGAGTTTTTGATTGTTTTGCACCAAATTTGGGACCTTCACTGTCAATTACGTCCCAAATTTAGTGTAACACGATCAAAAACTCAACTTACACCAAGCTTCTGTCTCTTTAAACCACTCTCTTGTAAAGTTCCGATTTTGAAGTTACAATACTTTACGTAGGAGGGGTCGAAATGTTGAGCAAACATTTGGCATGTTTTCCAACTGTCCACCGGTGCCGAAGGGATCAATGACACTAGTTCCTCAGAGCACTTTCTATTGAAATACTGGTAGAACAAGAACAACATTCCCACCTGATGTCTGTGCTCCAAAGGTTGCTATCCGTTTGTTAAGATAGGTGAATCTATCAAATGGGCTGCCCGTTTCTATACAGAGTCAAGGGTTTTTTTTTTTTTTTTTAGATATTTTGGGGCTTCCGACCAGAGGTGGTTGCCAAATTCTACAGTGGGGCGCATTTGCGATTTGTACAGAGTCAGCAGTTGTGTACTTTTAAAGTGTCTGTGGGCCTTGTACAGTACGCCCAGGTTCTGAGAGGCTAACTTTACTCTGGCTTCTATGGAACCCCCATACCTGAGCTGGTCACTTAGAGTTACACCAAGCATATCAATGGTAGGATTGTTGGAAGTGACTTCTTCCGTTAAACGAGACTTGATTGTCAACTTGGATACTGCAACTCCAAATCTAATCTCTCAGATGCTTGCTTCAATGCTCTTTTAGGCCTTTTTGTATTTCTATTGATTTTCTTCTATTGTTATTCTTCTGATTGTTGTACATCTACATATTTGTTATACTTTAGGTGTACTGACAGCAACATTCTCTGCTGGCCTATCCAACATGATAGGAGCTTCCAGAGTTTTGGAGGCGCTGGTCAAAGACAATATATTTGGTAAGTTACTGAATATTCTCAACTTACTATCTGTAGTGTTTTATATGACTTCTCCACAACTCCTTTATCTTTCCACATTTTTATATACAGTGAAACCCGTATTTTACGTCCCCGGATTTAACGTTTTCCCGCCAATTACGTGTTATTATTTCAGTCCCGATGTATTTTAGTACATTTATTACCCGATTTTTACGTTTTTTTCCCGCAATTTACGTCGAAAATATTCAAAATGTGTGATTTACGCGCGCTTGACAATGAGTCGGCGCAAAAGACACGTGTATATCTGTCGTGCCGTAATTGGTCGACCGTACGGCGCGAAACGCCGTGATTGGCCGCCCACTTTCAATTTTAGCTATCTGTGCCGTGATTGGACGCGCACATGACAATGCGCCGGCGCAGTTGTCACATTTATGGCGTTCAAAACGAAACTTTTAAATGTATATATACAATTGAAAAAGAATTAGAAAAAAAAAATTAAACAAACTAATCTACAAACTAATGTATATATACAATTGAAAAAGAATTAGAAAAAAAAAATTAAACAAACTAATCTACATGATTTTTTTTAATAATATATGAAATTTTTTTTCAATACAAAAAAATTCAACAAATATGATTTTTTAATAAAAAAAAATTAAATGTTTTTTTTCAATACTCAACTAATCTACCTACATGATTTTTTTTTTATAAAAATAAAATATGTATTGTTTTTTCAACCAAAAAAATTAACAAAGATTTTTTTTTTTTTAAAAGTTGTTTTTTTTTCATTTTCCCCGATTTACATTTTCCCTCCATTTAAGTTTTTTTTTTCAGTCCCTTGAAAAACGTAAAATAGGGGTTTTACTGTATGTATTTTGTTTGATTTTATAAATTATGTGAGTGCCGACCGATAGGTAAGCTTGTTCGCCCTTGGGTATTATAACTTGTCTAATTATTGTATTTCCTCATTCTTTCTGTGGGTCTTATACCTTCCAGTGATCTCTTTATCTTCCATTTGCACAATTTCTTTATGTCTGTCTTTCGTCATTGTCATTACCATCTTCTTCTCTTTTACTTTCATGAATACCTTGTCTTTCTCTTTGTCTTTCATTATTATACCTTGTCTTTCTCCTTGACTTTTATTATTTATCTTTCTTTACTACTATGCCCTCCCCTTTTCTTTACCATTTCTCATTGCAACAATTCTTTTCTCTTTATCTTTCATTATTGCGATGTATGTATTTTATCTTTCCAGGTGGAGTACTGAGCTGGTGTAAAAGAGCAGCTATCTGTGTCCTTGTATCCTGGTTGGGAGCCCAGTTGGCCTTACTGGGTGGATCTCTAACTGCAATTGCCAGAGCTAACTGTGCACTGTTCCTTCTATCCTATCTGGCTGTTAATCTGGCCTGCTTGGCATTGGAACTTGCTGGAGCCCCTAACTTCAGGTATGTTGTAGTTTCAGTGTCCTCAATCATGCTTTCTTATATTAGTGTGGTTGCATTTGCGTTTCAGGGTTTTCACTTGGGTTTAATTATCAATTTGTTGTATGGTTCTCATCTGGATTCATTAATTTGTTCAATGATCAAATTAACTACCTGTATGAACATTGCAAAAATTATTTATATCTGTTTCATACAAGTTTGCTTCACTGCTATAAACAGGAGTTCAACAGGGTCCTCTTTTGAGACCTTCCCGTTTGGAACCTAGTTTTTAACTATAATTTTACTCTCGTTTCTTTAGTTATGCCAATTTATTTGCTGTCTGCATTGATTTTTTTTAGCATTGGCATGAATTTTTAACACAGAAAGAGCCACTTCTGGATGTTAAATAAAAAATTGTGAACAAAGTCCCTGATGCACTATTTTCTTTTAGACCTACGTTCATTTGGTTCTCTTGGCATTCTGCCCTATGCGGCTTGCTGGGGGCCTTGGCCATGATGTTCATTGCTGCTTCAGCCCTAGCAGCACTGGCTCTGATCCTCTGCCTGTGTCTGGTCATAGCTTTGCATCTTGCTTCGCCTGCTGCAGCTGCTGCCCCTTGGGGTTCCATATCTCAGGCTTTGATCTTCCATCAGGTGAGCAACTACTTATTTATTTGAAAGTTTAATACTTATTTAGCTTCTTATGTTGAATGAAGAGTGCCATATCGTCTGGCATTTCAAAATTAACATTTTTTGTTCTCTTTACTTTCAGTTCTTCCCTTCCGTTTGTTCCCTTATTGCACTTTTAGTTAATTAAGTCTATCCTTACATTCTTCTGGTTAATCTACCATGTATTTTACTTATCATGCTTAAATGCTATTCTATTATTGGTTTCCTTTATGAGACTTGACCTAACATTTAACCAACATAATTTTTGGAAGGTCAGCTTCTTCTTCATAATTGTTCAAGGCTGGTTATCCGAATTATCCTAAGCAATAATCTTCTAGTTAATTGTTTTCCTGCACTAATTTTTAACTTCAAATTCTTTACCATTTCTCTGTTCTAGGTCCGCAAATACCTGTTACTCCTGGACGCCAGAAAGGAGCACGTCAAGTACTGGCGTCCCCAGATCCTGCTGCTGGTAGGCAGCGTGCGCTCCGCCCCCTGCCTGGCGCGCTTCTCCAACCAGCTGAAGAAGGGGGGCCTGCTGGTCCTGGGGCACGTGCAGAGGACCCAACCGGCGCCCCCCTTACGCCCTTGGTTGACACTGGTGGATCACCTCAAGGTGAGAGTAAAAATTATACATATAGGAGTCAAACAGAATTATATACTCAATACGTTGGTCCCTTCGAATGACAAGGTTCTGTCCATCACAGCACTATTTTGAAATAATGCACTCCTAAGGATTTTATTTTTATTATTGTCAAGGAGACGGTCTGCATAGTTCCCGTAAGCACTCAGGTCATAGGCCCATTGTACTATTTACTATTTTTACCGTATGTTTCAGTCCCTTTAATGAAGTTTACTAGGGTTGTCATTCGGTAATTGGCCATGTCTCCTGGTTCTACAACGTGTCTCCCCCGGTATCTGAACCTTCTTCCCATAAAAGCAACACATTGGCACCATAGGATGTGAGAAGATTAATAAAATAAAATCCTTAACATATTGATGTGGAGAATTCGCTGGGTTGACGACCGCCAGCTGCTGGTCAGCTGGATCTCAGCGAATTTGAGGAAATTTCCAATATCACGAACACAGCAGCAGAGTTCCACAGAGGAAACAGAAATTTGAGATAATTTCTATTATTGCTGACACGACTGCAGAGTTCCACCGAGGCCAATCAGCTATGGTAGTTGGCAACGATATTTGTGCTATAAAGGCGTAATTTTTTGTTCTCGTATCTCCGCTAATAAAAATCTGCCGATCATCTGTCTTCACAGTTCGACTTCGACTAGTTGCCTGGTTCGTTTGGGGTTACACACAACTCTATCTTGGCACATGTTCATTAATTTATTTTAGAAACAAACAGTACATGTATAACATGAGTGGTGTACAATTTACAAGGTTTTAGAAAATTATTACTAGGAACGGTACCAACGACGACATGTCTCAATGAAATATCTGATATGTGATTATATACATTTTACAGGGCAGGATTAGTACCTACATGCTAGGGAATGATACATGGTAAATATTAAACGGTATATTAAAAATGTCTATGTGTCTGAATTGTGGTATATAGTGGAAAGTTGTGAGTGCGCATTGATTAAGTTACGAGTAATGTTTTTCTTAAATGGCGGTAAAGGGTCAAAAAATATGTCGAGATATGAGATTGGACAAAGATTATGAAATGTTTGGAGAACATGGGAAATTTATTACTTAATTCTCTTTCGAAACTTTTGCTGTATTTTTTTTTGTACCTATATCAAATATTTTTATTTAATGATTTCAGATCAAAGCATTTGTAGAGCTGTGCACTGCGGGCTCCTTCAGAGAAGGGGCGAGGCAGCTGGCCCACCTCAGTGGACTCGGAGCCATGAAACCCAATACCGTGATGCTGGGCTTCCACGATGATGCCCCCCCGGTCGATATGTTTTCGCAGTAAGTCTTACTGTTTCCTCCTACTTAATGATGTCTTAGGAAAAATCATCTGGAATTATGTTTTATTTTTTATCACCACACAAGAGTTCCAACTGCCCAGATTATAATATACCCAATTTGGTAGTGAGACTGAAAATTACAAAGGGGGAAGGAGATGATGGTAAAGAGGAAGGTTGGATTATGTAAGTTAATCTGCATTATAATTTTTTTTTTACAATAACTCCACATAGGAGGCCCTTGGGAGAATAATTATAGGCCCATATCATCTTGAATAGGAATGCTGTGTGGAGGGTTTTTTTTTAAAGAAAGGAAGGAGAGAAAGTTCTGGAAAGGAAAAAGGAATGAGGGGGTCCGTAGGAATCTGGGGGTCAGTCCGTTCAGGAGTGAAGGTCGTCTGAATCCACCCCTCTCACTGCAGTGCAAGGCGATGGGGCCCGACGCATCCGCCGCCAAGACCTGGACAAACCTCGCCCCATGAACCCGGGCGCCCCTGCTAAGTCACCTGCCATAGCAAACCACTCGGGCGACCTATGGCAGAGGTGTTGGTTATCCAATAAATTGTTCCCGGGGTGGCGGTACCCGTACTACCCGCCCCCCAAATTGTAAAGTCAAATGTATGAGACTTCACTTTAGATGCAATATTTTACTTAACTCTGCCTTCGCTAATTGACTTTATCCATGTTTAGTGACCAAGGAATACTAAATTTGTATCTTTCGATTCTGAGTGGTGGTCTTTCACCAGGGCAATATTGAGAGTAATTGCCAATCTTTCCAATTTTATTTTTATTTTTAACAGCTTTATTACTGAATACGGTTGTTTGCTTTGTTCCCCAGGGCCGACTCTCCGTTCCACAGCCCGGCCCTGCAGGCCGCCTTCCCCGTACAGGAGAAGACCCTGGCCGGGCCCGCTGAGTACGTGGCCCTCCTGGCGGACGTCCTGGCCATGGACAAGGGTCTGTGCATCTGCAGGCACTTCCAGCGGCTGGACATGGCGCTGGTGGAGAAGTGAGTCCACATTCTTTCATTAATCCATAGCAGACCCGACCTCTCCTCTCACGGCCTTTGGAGTTCCTTTCCCCTGCTTCGTATGGGGCGGTCAATTTAACATCCACCTTCTGGAATTACTACCAATATTTTATCTACTATCCGGGGATTTCATCTTTTTTTGTTTTTATCAATTACATGCATATTATAAATACGAAACTCCAGTAAAAAAAATATTTTCATATAGATCAGCAAATTCAGATTCTAAATATATAATTTTTATTATATATATAATTCTAGATAGAATTTATAAATCGTTATTAAAAAGTGGATAAAATACCATCACATCAAAACGCCCTATTTGGTTGGCACAGATGCTTTCTAAGCATCTGATATCACACGAGGTTTGCGTGTATTCTGGTGTTGCATTAGCGTGGAAATTTTTTTTTGTCAATTTAATTTTTTTAGTTTTAGCGAAATTTTAAATTATATTAGTGATTTTATACTCTATAATTGTTGTTCCATATAAAAAAAAAATTATTTTTTACGTGAATATGATTATGTATATTCGTAAGCAAACCGAAACTATCCACCGAACTTATGATAATAAAATATAAATAATAGGTGAATAATTATATTACTTATGTTTAGTTATGGTATACTATGAATGTAATATGTAATTATGTACGGTAACATTAATTCTTGTTTTATACACCTCGTTTTACTTAACCTCAAAAACGAGGCTTAGGATATTAGAAGTATGAAATGAATGCAATACACTTTGGTCCACTGCAAAAACAATAGAAACGAGATACTGATATTTTACAATGTGAAATGAATGTAATAAGAAAAATTTAATATTAAAATACATAAAAAGAAAACGAGAAAAAAAAATTAAGTTAAAAATGGTAATAAAATAAAAGAAAGAAAATGATAAACATAATAGCTACTAATAACATAAAATAAATTAAGGGGTCGTCTTTCAAGGTGGTAGCCGCATCATCTGCATCCATCACTCATTGAGTGGAGAGCCGAGCCACTCAGGTGCAGCCACGACAATGGCGTTGGTTGACTTCTGCATTATCCTTCTTCTTTTTCTTTTTGAAATTTTCATTAATTTGTACGTATTCATATTTCTCAGGGGAACCGGAGTGAAGTACATAGACATATGGCTGACTGACTTCATCAGTCCATCTATGGGAGACCCCTTCTCCGTGGCCGGCCTCTTCTTGCTGCAGCTGGCCTGCATCCTCGGCACGCAGAGCAGCTGGAAGCGGCTCAAGCTGAGGGTTATGCTCACCGATACGCCGCCGAGACAGGGTGAGTTACATGTGGAGGATTTCTCTCTGACTAATGAAGGTTGAAGACTATCACAATCATCATTCACTTTTGGAGTCTCTCCGAAGTTATGATAACTATGATATACTTCTTCTATGAGTTATGATCACTTATATCAGTCGAGGGCATCCACCACTTTCCCGAACCGGTTTAGATTAGTCCCTCTATCGGTTCCCACCTCCAGACTCTTTTTGATATAAAAAACGAAGCTACTATTAATCTGATTCTAAAACTTCCCGACTGTCCCTACTCTACACAACATAGATTTATACATACCAAAACCTTTACGTATTCTCATCCAAAACAGATAATTCCTGTTCTTGAAGCTAGTGGAGATACAACAGTAACATACATTAGAAGAATAGAATGGAAAAAAAATTCACTCACATTCTCATGGCAGCGTACAATACAAGAACAGAATACACAGCTTCTGGCAAGCCACAGGCAGTCCCAATGAGAGATAGCAAGCAGTGGGATGGGAGGGTGGTCCCTCGAACCCTTCACACCATCCCCAGCGGCCCAGTGGTCAGACGTGACCCCTGTGAAGACGGTAGGATAATGGAGAAGAAACTTCTAAAGAACCCTGGGGGCTATGTAACTCACTCCAGCTGACAGGACCACAAGAGAATGGGAGATCAAGGTCAACGGAAACCCTCCCTCTCACTGGTACTCCTACATTGGGGGTGGGGGTATCGTGAGTTTATTGCTAACCCTACAGAGACCCATAGAATGTACTCGGTAACGAAAAATGCATGACTATAAAATAATAATAATAATTCTTGGATGATTTGTATAGCGCCGTTTTTGTGAAAAATCACCTCAAGGGCGCTGTAAAAAAAACGAGCGTGGGAATATTTTGGTTCCAAGTTAGAGGAAAATTACTACACGGCAGCGAAGGTTTTCTGGCAAACACTACGGCGACTCCGTAATGGGAACTTAGAGACAGGCCATAGCTTCAATAAGGAAAAAATTTAGTTTAAACATTGAAATATTAATACATATTTTAAATTGTGCGCCTTTGTAACTTCAGAAATAAACAAAAAAATAATTTAGTAAACAAAAAAATAATTTAGTAAACAAAATAATAACACCTGTAAATCACCTTTGTTAACCATGTTTCCTTGTTGTTTTGACTCCTCCCCCCCTTCCAAATCACCACTCCCCCTACCCTCACCTAATAATATCTAATTATTTTAGACAATCTATTTCTTTAGGTAAGCAGTAAAAGTAAACTTGCTGGTCATCAGCATTGATCAGCATCAGCAGTGGGATTGAAGACCAAATGATTCGATGTGTGAATTAACACGATATTGTTTATTGTGTCAACAGGAAGTTCGGCGAGCGTCGGAACGTCTGTAGCGGCTGAAGAAAACTCCACCAGCTGCAGTGAGGTGGAACGCGAGACGGCCATTGCGCGGCTGGCCCGCTCCGTCAGGCCCACGCCGGTCAGGCTCTCCGAGCTACTCAAGCTGCTGAGGATACAGGCCACACTGGTCCAGGTAAATTATCGTTGAGCATTTTTATTATTATTGTTGATATCATAGGTGATAAAACCGTAGAATAAGTAAACCGCTCGCACGAAGTTTGTCGCTAACATTGCTCACTAGGGTGGTCCAAAAATTTTTTTTTATTATTTTTCATCTGACCGCTCCGTGAATTTGTTACATGTATTCATAGTAATAACATAGTAAAATTTCAGCGAGATGGCTCAAGTAAAAGGGGGTGCTCAATCGAGTGTTGTTTTTGAAATTTTTGTGTAAAATGCTTAATTTGTACTTTTTAATATATTATAATAAAACTAATATAAAACTTTTTTCCACTTAATTTTATTTGACTGTAACCAGGTTCAGCCTGTCAAGACCATCTTCAGGCTTATATACACAAATATGGGGGAGGGTAAGAGGGGTGGTCTACAAGGATTTTATTCGAGTATGTGGGTTTTCTTACAATTGTTACTAAGTGGTCTTTGGCTATCTAATTTCTAATTATTTTGGTTTTTTCCAGTAGGCATAATTACCTCGGGCTTGTAGCTTTACTTCAATATTGTTTGGGAAAAACCTTACAAGTATCATGCATTATTAATGACCTAATTTTTAGTGTTGTCAAATTGTTATTATATTTATGGTGATATAATTATTCCAGGTCATTAATAATGCATATTACTTTTAAGGTTTTTCCCAAACATTACTGAAGTTAGACCACAAGTCCGAGGTAATTAAGCCTACTGGAAAAAACCAAAATAATTAGAAATTAGACAGCCAAAAACCACTTAGTAACAATTGTAAGAAAACCCATATATTCGAATAAAATCCTTGTAGACCACCCCTCTCCCCCTACCCTATATTTGTGTATATAAACCGTGAGTTATGAATAATTATTATCAGTCTGAATATGGCAGTGTGCTAAACTATTAAATAAATATTAAAATAAAGTACTGAAGAGTTTTATAGACAAATTTAAACACTTATTTCGTAGACTGTGAAGTGAATCAGTGTAATAAAATGTGTTCATGTACTCGAAAAAAAGACAAAGTTTTTCTACTTGGGGTTCGAGATATTGAGTCATTGATGAGGTTTAATCAACTTCCTACTCTTCAGTAAGTTTTACTCCGTTTTCACCACATATTAAATGAATCAAAAAATGTGAAAGGCTCCGCGCATATACTTATTCCAGAACTTATAAAAGTATGGAGTAAATCTAGTATTCCGACCGGACAACAAAATCATTGCATTGAAAAACTGATTAAGTTTCATAAGAACTGGTTGCTATTGAAGAAAAATCGAGGAAGAAATTCTGAAGCACAAAGAAAAAGAGTATTTGTTTACAAAAGAACTAGACAAAATTTTTGATATTGCCCATGGAAGCGCTTTGAATTTGATCAAAATTGCGGAAGACAGAGCGTTTCTCATCGATCAAAGAGGAGAACGTAAGATGATAATGACCTCAACCGACAAGAAACTAGAAAAGGTCAAAGAACGCTCTCTAAAACGGAAACAAAGATCTGAAGAATTGAGAGAAATGGCTGAAATCAAGGACTCTTTCTTGCAATTACCTCCTGAGACTTGGAATGACAATGTTGATTACCTACAAGGCAAAAGCTGCGTCACAAATTTGCGTATTGTTAATGATACAGCGGAGAGAGGAGTTAAACTATTTGAAGATTACAACACGTTACTCACTAAGAATGAGGAAGAAAAGCAATTTTTACTTCACATCGTTGAACAAAACAGAAAAATCGTTTCCACTGAAACATCCAAAAAGGAGTTAACAAACATAGTTTTGAAAGATTGCGACTAATATTATGTTAAGTATTACTTTGTTACAAAATTTATTCATATTTAAATAATTTGTATACTTATTTGATTAAAATACTTGTAATATTAATAAACCTTAAATTACGTGTTTTATTTAAAATCCTGAAATTTTGTCAAAAACTTATAATTCGATGAGCACCCCCTTGTATATAAGATAAGAGGCTGAAATTTTTAACACATCATAGGAATGGTAGGTGTAACAAATCAAGGGTACGGCTACACCTATATTTGATTATTTTTTTTTACTATATAGGCCTGGACCACCTTATTGCTCACCCATACTACTGCTGATTGCATCTACGTACAGCTGTGACTTGCTTTTGCTTCTACCTCCACACCAAATGCAGAACTTTCATTTCGGCACGCTTCCATGCTATATCTACCTCTGTTTCTATTTTATATGGTCGCTCTCCTAGGCCGTCATATTATCTTCCTTGCTTCACCTTATTCCATTGACTCTCTTAACCTGGGGGACGCCGACGCACACTATGGATCCGTTGGACAGCAATGTGCACTACGGAGCCGTTTCGGAATGGTCACATTCTCTAAGGATTTTGAGCATTAAATCTGTTTGTACAATACTCAAATATTTGATTCGATTGGCAAATGAATGGTCGTACGTTTAAAATATTCTAATTTTTTCATGCGCACCAACTGAAAAAATAATATCCGGTCACCGTGAAAAACATTTCTTAATGTTTTCGAAGTCATATTACTGTACTTATTTACAGAAAAACCTTGTTTTCCTCCACTCCGAAAACATATAATAGATTTAACCAAAACATTTTACTCCAAATTAGAATCGAACTCGAATCCCTCCTTCTCCAACATCGGCCACTGACCCCCAGCATTGACCCCCTCCGTCTCCGCCCAAATTCCATCTTATACCCTCCATTACCTTAGTGAGCGGGCTTAAATATAAGATAGCCATCAGCAAGTGCTGCTAGGACATAAAACACAGTTTACAATTCTTTGAAATAAAAATAAATAAAAGTCCTACAGTAGCAATAGGCAGCCCACTCAATAGGTAGAGAAGATTATCTCCACATTTATGCACCTCTAACCACAGTTGACACGGGATGAGAGAGAAATGTTCCCTGGCACTGTACACATAAATTTTACAATGCGATATATAGGAAAACCTTGTATTATTTTATTTTTATTGTGAACCACACTTTTTTACTATATAGAAATTATAGTAAAACTTCAAAAATATTTTCATACATCATTCATTTTCATTGCTGGCAACCCAGGCATTTATTGGCATGTAATTGATACAATTATGTGTATGTACTTTACCCGTATCACTAGATGATGTCTGTTCTAAGACGGGTAATAACTGTTTTGCAAGTTCAGCAAACCGACACAGTGCACTGAATGTTCATGAACATAAAAATTCGAGTTTTTGAAAAAAAAAACTGCTGCTACAACATCAATAATGTAAATTTTTTCAATCATAGTATTCTAGAATCCTACCCCTTTCACCCCATCCTTCATTTAGTATCTTTATCTGCCTTTCTATATCATGTAAACATACTTCCCAACTACACAAACTCATCCACTTTCTTCAGGTGTTCATAATTTGTATTAAATTAATCTATGAACTTATTGTTTGGAGCTTGCGTCGTAGAAAAAAACAAAATAGCTTCGGGGACACTTCTAGAACGTTTTACAACTTAAGTCGAATGTTGTTCCATTTTTGTTCCCATTGCGTTTCGTTCCCGTTTTTTTAATGCAATGTCTACATTTTGTGTATGCCAAGATCGAGTTGTTTGGCGGTCCATCCTCTCTGCCTACCCCTGCGGGGAAACGGCGTGATGGTTAGTTAGTTAGTTAGTTAGTTACATTTTGTGGCCTCCAGTGACCTCGGAGGTCAAGTTGAAGTATGCCACATTGTTACCGTTAAAAAATTACATTCTAATGTCTTTAATTCTACCCTGTAACGTATTCCAGCGCTGAGATAATGCGTAATAAGGAAACACATACACACATACCGGATATTTATATATTAGATGTGTGTGAGGTGTCAATGTCCTGTTTATAATCATACTAGCTCCCTCAGTGAGTTTCTTTCTATATACAGTAGTTTCCTGATTCATTAGCGTCTTCCACACCTACGTTTCCGCCTGCGTTTCTCGATCTTCACTTCATAGCACCCACCAATAAGTCAGATCAACCTACCGGCCTTAATTTGGGTAAAAAAGTCACCACACTTCGGCGGGTGGGCCGATCTGTTAATTGAGTGATCTCCTCGCGGAAGTGTACGTGTAAAGGGATTTCTCAAAGATCGTAGCGAAGTGTGGCCTGATGCGTGATACGTCGTACGGTTTTAAAGTTTTGCTACAGTTTTGACCATAGATATCATACGATAGATATCGCTATGGTCATTTACCTATTAAAATAATAACATCATGTCATAATTACCCAGAAGATTATAAATACATTCGTACAAACACTGCAAATTTAGATAGTTTACTTGCAAAGTTTCATTAAAAAATTAACTAATACTGATTAAAAGCCAAAAACAAACAAAATACGCGGCACACTTTCAAACGCTTACGCGTAAAGGCATAACACGCCGATCGCTGAGAAAAACCTACGCGTCAGACTGACAGGACTGGGCGTTCGGACTGCAGGTCACTGCAGTTTCGGCGGACATATTGAAACGAAGTGTGGTGAGATCTTGAGTCCGAAGCGTATGTGTAATGTTCGCTATTGAATTTGACCTGTACTTATTAGAAAAGTTGTCAGTTTTTTTACAGTTGACGGCCTCGACTTGACTCTCGACTAAGAAACCGAAGGTCGCGGGTTCAAATCCCGGCGTGCGCAAGTAGTTTTTATTTAATTAATTTGTGTTTCACAATTAATTCATTTAAAAATAATATATATTATATTTGCGCAAGTTCCAGAGTAGAAGATACTCTCAGTATCGCCATGGTAAATTACCACCATTCAGAATTGAAAAGTTGCTTGAAATGGCTTTTAGCCGTGTTTGGTGACCAGATCTGAATAGCCAAGTATTACCCACCTTCCTCTTTCCCTTCTCCTCCCCCTCCCCAATTCCTTCAGCTTCACAACATTCCCCAATTGGGAATGCCATAGTCTCACTGGCTCCAAACGGTTGGGAGCAGTTGGGGACTCTTGTGCGGTATTCATATAAAAAAAAAATTTTTTTTTTGTTCATTTCAGGTTGAAGAATGGTCTGACAGAGTAGAAGAGATGAGATGGCCGGTCAGGAATGGTTCTCCGGAAACGAGTCGCTGCGATCTCCCTCCTGCATACATTAAAGGGTAATTCAATTCAATTCTTTATTCCTTTTAAAAAATTTACAAAATTTACATTTTAAGGCATTTTTAAAGATATTATTAGATAAGACGGGATGTACAACATCCAAAATAATCTATATATATAAAAATCAATGTAAGTTTGTTTGTTTGTCCTCGATTTTCTCGAAAATTACTTGACCGGTTTCGCTGAAAATATCACAGTTTGTTTTTATTAGTGCCGGGAAGGTTTAGAAAGTAGTTTGAATGAAATCCAATATGTAAAACTGTTGCTATAACGTTTTAAACTTAGTATGAAAACATTGAACCCGCCATGTTTTATTTAGGTTAGCCCATAGATATAACACTCTGGTTAGCCACAGATTGCATATTCAAAAGAAAAAGGTTTGTTTGGGTAGAATATTTTCAAAATGGAAAACATGAGTAGGTACCTACTTAAGAGCTTTATGATTTAGATATATTTTGAAAAAATAAACGTTTGGAATGAAATAAAATATTCAAATGAATGTTTCTTTATTTGGAGATAGTTACTTTCGCTGTCAAATCAATTATGGCACCCTAAAGGCAAGCAAGAATTCACAACTTCACTTATTACAAAAAAAAAATCCCGAGAAAGGCCGGGGTACACATCAGCTATTTATAAAAATTAAAAAGAAAGAAGGTAGACATACATAATCTCAGCAAATTGTATACAACACATACTGGTATTATACAAGTAGCAACAAAGCTTTATGTTTAAATGCAGCTTCATTGATGCTAAATATGTCCATATCCGAAGTGATTGTTGAACCCTCTCGTACAAAGGCTGCTAAATTTTAGGAGAGAGTTTTCAATGTACTGGGTCCACATTTTTGAAATAACCTTCCATTTGTTTTGAAAGCAATTTCAAAACCTTTAAGAAAAGTCTAAAAACATATCTATTTAAAAGAGGCTACAAACTTTAACAAGATGTAAAGCGCCCTTGAGGTGATTTTAGTCACTAAACGGCGCTATAGAAAAATTGTCCATTTTATTATATTTAGTGCTGTGTAAATATCATCAATCTGATTTTGTATGGATTTTTTTGTGAAAGAAAATTGCAGTTTTTTTTCTAAGTGTGTACTTAAACCTCTGGATTTTCAATTCTTTTTTTAATTTCAAAATTATTTAAGTTACCATAGCACTCAAAAATGGCTATAAACATCACTTTGCAGTTGCTACCTCAAGCAATGCCATAAATGATTTATCTGTAAATTTTATACGAGTAGTTAAGAAAATGTATAAAGTTTCAAAAGACAAAAATCCTCAAACTGTAATTATTAAATTTTATGAAACATATCCTAAAATGTCTGAAAATAGGTGCAGTTTGAAAACAAGTGAAAGCAATTTTGAAAGTTTTTAACTAAAATTCCAGAATGTATTTCATATAGAATTTAAATTTATTATGAATTTAAATATTGTTTTAATGGTATTTTTTTCTTTCAGTGTGAATGACATGATAAAAGCCAACTCAGGGGACACCGCCGTCATCTTCATGCTACTGCCACCACCCCCGGAACCAAATTCCTCCAATTCCGACTCGACCGGCTTTCCAAATGCCAACGCAACCTCCGCCAGCCTGACTGAGCCTTTCGGCCTGATTGAAGCTACCAACGAACAATTCACCGTTTCGTCGAAAACCCTACGAGATCCATTCGGATTACTGAACGAAGAATCAAACGGCAACGACGATTTTGTCCGCAGTCAAAGATCCGGTAGTTCTAATAACGACAGGCAAAGATATTTCGACGGCGATTTGGAAGATTTGAAGTCAATCGAGTCGAGATTGATGCGCGAATGTCCCGACCGTGTGAAGTATTTGAACCTTTTGAAGAGTTTCACGGAAGATTTACCTCCAACAGTTTTGGTGCACGGGTTGAAAACCGTCACGTCGACACTTCTATAAGCTAATTTTTTAGATAGCACTAGAGAATCAATTATTGACATAGTTTATACAGATTTTTTAAATACATATAGGAAAATTTATGCAGGGTTTTTCATACATTGTTTATTAATTATTTCGGACTCTGCCATCTCTTCTTTGGTCTAATTTTTTCAAAATGCTTGTTCCAACGACTATTGGTCTTAAAGGCCAGCACTCAAAAATGGCCCTAAACATCACTTTGCAGGTTGCTAACTTAAGCAATGCCTCTAATGATTTATCTGTAAATTCTATACCGGTAGTTAAGATAAGATTACAGTTTGAGGATTATTATCTTTTGAAACCTTATACATTTTCCTAATTCCCCGTATAGAATTTACCGATAAATCATTTCTAGTATTTCTTGAGTTAGCAACCTGCAAAGTGTCTATTTTTGGGTGCTGACCGTCACGATGAATTAAAAATTTCTCAATATTAGAATGTAAACCTGAAGGCCTTTCGCATTCGCAAGCGAAATGCGAATTTAACCCTGAAAGGAGGAAAGTTAGTGGAGGTCATAGTGGGATGGTGAGGTTATTCAGTCAGTCGACGGCATCTGCAGTCACTTGGTTCAGCACAGATGTGCCATAGGGAAACTCATGAAGGGGACATTCTTCTACAATATGTTCTGTTGTTTGAATATGTCCACATTCATACAATTCAGAATCCTTTAGACCCGATTTTTGCATTGTATACGCACAGAGGCTGTGATTGCACCGGATGCGATTTAGTGTGGTCCACATCTTCCGAAGAAGAGAGAACCCTGGCAGTTTAATAGTAGGGTTTACAACAAGGTGCTTTTTTTCACGACTGAGGTCTGCCACTGAGTTTCCCACGACTCTTCAAAAGAGTGTCGTGATGAGCAGACTTTCGCCTTCAGTCAAAAAGGGTCATCATACAGTGATACTTAATCCAGGATTATACTACTTCCAAATTTTAACACTTAGGCCTAGTTGTTTGAACTCCCATTAACCACCGATTCTCGGCCTCTCAGCGTTTGGTTAAATTTTGACAACCGTTATGCTTGACGCCTTAATGAACGGCTGATCAAAAAGAACCCCAATTAGTACTCGACAAACTGTTGATGATTTGAAAATTTGCGGTTAACAACGACCTTTCATATTTAAAAAAGTTTTAAAATGGCGGAAATCGTCAATTTGTAAAAGTTTAAATATAACGGAGCTTCGAACAACTGGGCCTTAATGTGCTAAATGATAATAAAGGAGTTGTAAGCACGAATTATTGGCAACATTTTTGATTTGATTGAACCATGGCTTTAGGATGGAACAACCTGTCCTTAAAATAAAACATCCTAACCTTAATCAGATACTATAGATTAATTTGACCAATGAATGTACAGGAACTGTATTTGCACTATTTAATTAAGTATTTCTTTATGTTTATTTGTAATTAATCAATATAAGCTTCCTAATTGTCTAATTTTTGTAATGCCACTTTTGTGAAATGTCACCCCCAAGGGCACTTAAGTTGGGATGTTCCAACCACACTCACATTTGATGGACGATAGAATCGGCAATCAGTGCCATTATGTTTTTTTTTTTTTAACATTTGAACATTCCTCGTTAAACATCAATTTTCGTCCTGCTTCAACATTTCATTAAAACGCACTGATCATCGATTTGATTGTTAACCAAATGTGACAGAGGTTTAACTCTATTAACGTGTGACGTTTCGATGCTAGGTGCCCACGTACGCGGCCCTTTTTCATTAATATTTTTTCACAGTACAGCTGTATGAATACGGTAGTTTAAAACAATCTGTGTAGTTGGATCTGATGATTTATAAACAGAGATTTTTATTTCATTTCAAAATAGTTCCATACATTTGTATTTATGACAATAAACGACCAGAATAAAGATCTCTGTATGAACACACTTTTTCGAGCCGCCATCTTCCCCAAGGCCAGACGATTCGTTACGCTTCGGACGAGCCGCCGCACCGATTAACTATTTCACCAACACTTTAACAGATAAAACCACAACCAACATATTGTTATTATAACACTATATGTAATACGTCAAAAGTTTTGCATTCACATTATCAACGAACAGACCAGTGGCGGCTCGTGATTTGAGTGAGCTAGAGTGCTAAGATTGAAAAATACGACGTTACTGATGTTGTTGAAGCCGAAATAGCATCTAAATCTCCATACAAAAAATTGAAATTATAAAAAAAAAATTAATATCATTTTCGGCTTCAACAACATCAATAACGCCACATTTTTCAATCTTAGCACTCTAGCTCACTCAATAATCACGAGCCGCCACTGGAACAGACCACTCGTTACGATTTCGGTAGATCAACTGTGCAGGCGCTCGAAGTCACAGGGAGATTGGCGGGAAGTTTTGAATGTTTACAGGAAACGAATCGATATCACCGGTCACGTATAATTGCGACTTGAGAACATAAGCTGAAAGTTATTTTAAAAAAATCTTATAGATATCGCTAGCATAATGAAATTACATCTTGCAAATATAGACCACAGGATTCTGACTTTATCAATGAAAAAACTTCACAACCCAACTGTTGTGACATCCGCGTACGGGGCACGGCTATTTGCAACCCAACTGGCTTAACGTCCGTGTACAACAGGTTAAACATCCCAACCTTAATCTAATTATTATTTTATTAACAAAATGTCTGTTTAGCGAGCTTGTACTGTATGTAACATATATTATTTTAAGTTATTGAAAATTTCACAATATGCATGGTGTCCGGAAACTAGTGGTACAATTGGAAAACTGGTGAATGTACATCACATTTGAAGTCGATTTTGTGGTATAACTTTTTTTGATTTGAGCTCTCGTTTTCGAGTTAATCACTAACTGTCAACTGTTTATTATCCTTTAACCGCCCTACCCATACGAACTTACGTGATACGGCCGCTATACTATCGCCCGAACGCAACAAGCTGTATCCCGTACTTTCAGATACAAAAAAAGCTATACCCGAAACCCATAAAACATTCGTATACGTCAAGTTTGTTCCTGCGTCATCTCGTTTAGTATTTCCAGGTCAGCCGAAGCTAACGGATGTGTTGGGGTATTTTCGTCTCTCCCGTACAAGTTATGTCACTAGTCACGCGTATTGTTATTGTGAAATCTAATGAAAAAAAAAATATTTTTTACCTACTTTTTGAATAATAACCCAAAGGATGGGCAGTTAAATATTGGAAAATTGCCATTTTTTATCATCTGAGTAAATGAGCGCTATCAACATTTTGATCGGAAATCTGTCGCCTTTTTAAATTTCTTATGGTTCGTTTTCCTTAGGGTAGGCACAGCTTTTCAACCTTTGTGGACTGCACGCCACTGATACATATCTATAATAAGTAGTTTCTCCAGAATAGCTGCTTATATTCTACATATACACAAAAAAAAATATATGTTTTTACGTTGCCCATTGGATACGCCGGCGTTCAATGGACGCAAATTTTGCATATCCGTTATGCAATCGGCACACTAGAAGTGAAAAAAACTTGTGTTTATTGGGTTCACTATGTGAACTATTTCACTATTTCGATTCCCCAGTTTCCCTTTTGTACCACTAGTTTCCGGACACTGTATTTAAAGCAATAATTATTATAGGTATTATTAATTTTGTGATAACAAATATAGTATTCTCAATTCAAATAGATTTTATATCCTGACATTTAATTGTGTTTACCATAGTTTTAAAGTTTACTTTGTAACAATTATTTTATTAAGGAACAGAATGTCTGTACAAACACTTTTTCTATTTATTCTAATCGCATTTAAGTAACTAGTTAATCATGATGCCATTTCTCCGCTGATGTATGCAGAGAGAATCACACTCCACACAATTATGTCTTGACACACACTCTCTTTGCTTCATCCACATTCATTTATTCGAATTCTTGACATGATTCGACACAATTATCTGATTTATTAGATTGTGCCATGCTTCTTCCATTCACCTGCGCGTCGTGTATTTTCCTGATCTTTTCTCTGTCCTTCATAATCAGGGATCTCATTTTTACTATAGCGTTCGGTTCCTCCGCCAGTTCCATGCCTCACTGCCATACATCAGGGTTAGTAGCACAACTCCATTTTGGACTGCTAGCCTCGCTTCTTTCGAACCCTTTTTATTAGCTACATATTGAATCTCTAGCGTTCGTTCTTCTTTTAATATCCCTATCAGCATTTCCATCTCTCGTAAACATACTTCTCAAATTCACAAACTCATCCACTTGCTCCAAGTGTTCATTGTTTAAAACTACATAATGCAATATTGTGCATGTAATAGGATGAATACAATTGACAGCAACTTTAAAACGTTTTATTTGGACGATTTGTATACGACCGATTACCAGAGACCTGAAAATTTTGCGTTTGGGATAATGTGAATTTTTCAATTTTTGGCCAAATGGCGCGAATTTTCGTATTTCACACTCGACGCACTGATATTTTAAAATAAGAAAGTACCTAATGTTATAACATTCTAAATATTTCATTGTCTATGGTTTTGACAAGCTTGAATGGCCTTAAATTGTCCGTAGCTAACTTTGTGTCCTAAACACTGCGTCATTCTTTTTTCAATTTTCAAAAAAACATTATAAATATGAAAATAATAGTTTAAAACACCTCTGTCGCATATATCACCAAAAATAACGCAAATATCACAAAAAATAACCTGAATTTCACCAAAAATATCGGGAATTTCACCAAAAATGATGAGAATATCAACGAAAATAACACAAATATCACCAAAAATATTTCGCAAAAAAATTATGCGAAATTTTCAGGTCTGTCAAATAGTAACTGAGTGGTCGAAAGCTAATGGGTTTCGCACCCTAGCATCATGGATTCAATCCTCTGCTAGCCCAGCAAGTCCTCCATCATTGCACAAGCAACATTTTCCGCTTCAGTGATGGTACATAGTAGGAGGAATTCAAATATTTTCAGTTTACATATTCATAACCCGGGAATGTTTGTCGTAAATAAAATACAAATAAATACATATTGTTGTTTGAATTATAAATATTTAAGTGCGAATAGAGAAAACTAGAAACAGTGTTTGTATTAAAAGACTCTCTCTTTAACTACATAGTTTTTATTGTAAAAAAAAAAAAAAATTAATAGCCATGAACTCTTTTTTTAACGTTTTTTTACCATTATATCATAGTCTAGAAAATAAAGCACATGTATTAATTCTGTCACTTAAAAAGTGTTTTTTTCACTGAACTTCTGTCTAGACCTGTGAAACATTTCAACAGTCCCAACGTAAAGTGATGAATCTGCATTTTTGAGGTTTACAGGAGAGTGCAAACAATGTTAGATTCAGCTTTATACGCTGGATGCGTTGTGCAGTTTCGATCATTTTCATTACAAAAAGAGAGAATTTAGATGAAAACTAATTCTTTTTGGCATCATCTGAAAATATATAATATAATTGGATAGTATAAGACAGTAAAACAAAAATTGAAATGTTCCAGATTCGACACCTTACGTTGGAATCGTCGGTTTGATTACGTGTTATTATACTCAAATAAAATATGTTTATAATTTCTTCAAAAGATTGGTATTCACTTTGTTGCGTCATTATTAATAAATGAATTAAAAATTACTTTGTATTCACCACTTTATTAATATATACATATCAACATGTTTCGAAAGCGATGCTTTCCTCATAGGGAATATATTATTTGTGTTCAGTATTCTGTATATTCCTGATGAGGAAAGCATCGCTTTCGAAACATGTTATTATGAATATATTAATAAAGTGGTGATTACAATCTAATTTTTAATTCATTTATTAAAATAAGTTTAGATCATTATTCATTATGGATTGTGTAAAAAAGAGGACTCTTGGATTTGTACTGAAGAAAAGTCTGAAAATCGTAGCCTGCAAAGAATTATGGATAAGGAAGAGAAAAGGATAATTGAATTATCCGTGATGGAATCGTATGTGAAAGGGGAGATGATTATGTATAAGGTAGAAAAGGATGCTTTGAACTACATATTTCAGTGTCAGTTTAGATTTCCGGTATAACGCTTGTACTGGACGGTCACGCCAGTGACATCGACTTTATATCGCCGGCTTCCTCTTCAGGGACCTTAAGTAAAATTTTTGTTAATTAAGACACGGACATCACGAAAGTCGTCGGACAACTGGCTGGTTGAACCAGTTGCATCCCTATTTATTGGGATATATTGTACAGTGTTATTAGCAATTATTCTTATCTCTACAGGGATGCATGGGATAATAAAGAACATGTTAAAATGTGTGAGAACTATAAACATAAATTCCTTAATTATTTCAATTATATTTTCTGTAATAAGTCTCTGCTGTCCGATACAACACAATTTTTTAAAACTTTTTAATATGTAAACTTTTAATTGAAGTAAACTTTTTAAAACTGTTTCCATGGTAACCATTCTTTTTTATTAACTATAAGTATTAAAATCTGGTTTTGAAACTTGAAATGCAGGTTAAAATTTTTGTCTGTGCATTCAGATAATTAACTATATTATGGATACAAAAATATTGTTTGTTCATTCGATAGTACCTCTTTTGACAACCTGCAAAGACAAGTTTGTCAATCTATACACAAGTTTGAAAAGTCACAATATCTATAAATTTAACAGAATTATGTAATTAATTTCCTTCCTTTCTAGATAAATATATCTGCACATATTCATTGTGGATTAGAAAACAGTGCACACATATTTTCCAGAACATAATTTCACCATAATAAGTAACAAGAATAGCTCAAAACTTATAATACTTTTACCTGACACAAACATCATTCTAACATGAACTTCTTAATTCAGTGGGCCAAGTCTGTATCTTCTGCGTTAGCTAACGTAAGTTAAATCGTTTTCATAAACGCTGCATCGTCTCTTGCGTCGGCGTATTTGTCTCTTAACGTAAACGCAAACTTGACTTGTTAACATGATACAGACTACCAAAGTATCAAAATGTATTGTTTATGGGTGATTTAACTTGGGTTAGCTAACGGAAAAGTTACAGACTTGGTCGCAGGTCATCCTAGTGACCTGTACACGAAATATAACACAATTTGGTGGTGTTATTGTAAGAATAACCTGAAGTGTAAAATGGTATGTTAATATTATGTTAAAATCTTTTGTCGTGTTTTGATCAAACTCGCCATTTTGATTGTTCACATATTATCACATTGTTATGGTGTTTAGGGTGTTTTCAAATTAAATATAGATATGACCAATCAAAAGTAATTGCATCAGTACCTAACTTATTTTTACACTTATCAAAAAATTATCAAAATGCACCACCGATAAATCTATGTAAGTATATCATATGCATTTATATGCGTTATTATGTCCACATGCTAACCTTAACCGTTTTAGTGCTGTACTGATTTTGCAAGTAGGTGCGTAAACAGCTATTGATAATTTGTGTTATTAGTAAATAAATATGATGTTAACTAAAAATGCAATAACTTGGACAAATATCAACCAAACTTAATGATTATTTTTGATATTAAACGTAAAGAGAATTGTATCCCACGCATCTAATAAAAAAATTAAAACTACTAAATATATAGAGAAAAAAAATAGAAAATCATGTCGCTTCAAAATTGTGTTTTCCCGTGCAAAAATCATGTGGTCCCGTTTTACAGTGGGTGCATATGAGGAAAATTCACTTTCTATTCGCATTCTATTATTGCGATGGCCAATAATCGCACTTCCATTATCACTCTCCATTTATCAGATCGAACGGCTCATCATCGGTAATGTCGCCGTCCTTTGATATATTGTCCGCGATAGAACTAAGATCCGACTGGTCAAATATATCGTTTTAATTTATTATAACAGGACAATCAATATATATAGTATACAAGATATACGCCAACTGCAATACATCGCGTGGGACACGTGCTCTTGTAAGGATCAACAAACGCGTACTGAAGAATGTAACGCCTAAGCGCTTCATCGCAATTTTCGTGGCTAACGCTTGCAGCGCCATAGCGCTTCACCGCACTCTAACGGTTTAACTCCACATCAATATAAGTATTTATTTTAAATGTTGCCGGGTTTACAGAAGAAAAAAATTAAGTAGACTTGGATTCTCTCCACAAATAGCAACGGAAGGCATTTATACATTTTGAAACTTTTGTAAAAATATATCCACATCCATCCTCATTTGATCGGTTTTGGATGTATGTATTTAATCATTTTTTTCTATCAAATTTATATATTTTATATTATATTAGATATTTTTACTATGAAATAAATATTGTCTTCAAATAAAATGTTTTAAAAAAAACTGCTTATTGTTTTATTATTAATTGATTTTATGGCGCGGTTTTGCTCGATTTTCAATAGAGATATGATCGCCTGCGGAAATGGAGCGAGTGCAAGAACGCCTGCGATAATAGAGTGAAGGACGCCTGCGAAAACGGAAACCAGTGCAAGAGCGCGCACGGAAATGGAATGAGGGTATGAACGCCCCCAAAATGGAGCGAGGCAAGAACATCTTCGATTGTAGAATGAGGGCAAGAACGCATGGGGTAACGAAACTAGGGCAATAACGTCCCCGAAAACGAAATGAGGGCAAGAACGTATGCAAAAAATGGAATAAGGACAAGAACGCTTGCGAAAATGGAATGAAGGCAAGAACGCCTGCGAAAATAGATTGAGTGCAAGAACGGTTGTGTAAATAGAACGAATGCAAGAGCGTCTACCGAAATGAAATGAGGGCATAAACACCTTGAAAAATGGAATGATGGCAAAAACGCATGTAAAAATTGAATAGGGGCAACAACGTCTACAAAAATGGAATGAAGGCAAGAACCCCTGCGATAATGGAATGAAAGCAAAAACGCCTACCAAAATGGAATGAAGGCAAGAACGCCTGCGATAGTGGAATGAACGCAAGAACGCCTGCGATAATAGAGCGAACCGGAACAAGCTAACAAAATGATTTATTTGATTTGGTGCAGACTAGATATCTAATTAAATAAATAAAAAATTCGTCACGGTCAAGAAAAATACATATCAACTGTACTTTTTTAAAATTTATTTTGTTTAAATTTAATTTGTAGAACTCCATTTTTATTTAGTTTTGACTAATTGAATAATATTAATTGATAAACTAAAGTTCTTAAAAACTTAAGACAAGATTTTTGTGCATAGCGCAAAGGGTAACAATTATTATTTTTATAAACAATAATTATTAATCTAAAACACTCATCCAAATTGAAAAAACCTTCCGAGCAAAGATAATTGAATAATAACTTATATATATATATATATATATATTTTTTTTTTAACACGGTCATTATAATGAACAAAAGTGATTATAACTCTAAAATGCAAGATTTTATTCAAAGTGACAAATTTGACATTCTACTAAGAGACCCTACTATTAAATTCCTCGATAACATTAAAAGTGCAATAAAAACATGTAAATCCCCAATCTTCCAAGACAAATCATACCAACAAGTTAAATTCTTAACAAAAAATCCGAAAGCCCCTAAATTATATGGTTTCTTAAAAATACATAAAACTGACAACCCAATCCGGCCGGTCGTGTCAAGTTGCAATTCCCCGAACTTCAAAATAGCATCACACATCACTAATATATTTAATAATTCTAAAGTCTTTTCCCCCAAACATACCATTAAGAATTCCTTTACCCTGATTGATGACCTTAAAAACTTACATATTCCTAAGAGTGCAAAATTAGTTTCATTCGATGTCGTTAACCCCAATAAACAAAGTACACACACTTCCCGGTCAGCAGGTACCTGCTGATCTCTCACCCTTGTATATGTGTAACTTAGTTCATAGTTTAGTTGTATACTGCCCTGAAGAAGCTACGGTAGTAGCGAAACCCGGTCGACAAAAGTATAAAATAAAAGTGATGAAAACAAAGTTATTGTTTTATTTTTTAACAATAACTGTCATTATTCAATTTAAAAAACGGTTTATTTTTTTAAAAAGTTCTGCTGGGTAATTATTATTACGCGTGACAGCCTTCCGAAGTCATTATCAAACTACATACATTTTTTAAATTATTTTTTTTAAACTATACATTAAAATAATGTCCTTAATAAATAAAACCCAATGAAAACGCTCCCATGGGAGTATTGAATCCACCATAAAACATTTAGTTGAAGCTTTTATAAAAGCTTCTAAACAAACATCGATTTAGCAAGTAGATACTGTAATAGTTATTTCCACCCCTTCAAATTCCGATAAGTATAAACTAACCCCAACATAATATCACCACCCAATTAGCTGTCGCCACCGCTCAGCGCTCAGTGCTCAGTGCTGAATACACAGTGGGTATTTGCACCGTGCTCTGTACACAAATGATTATCAATTTACTTCTGTCAATATACCCTGGAAGGGGGGCGATAATGTTAATATGTTTGTTCATATGTTATCAGTTATCATGTAGATACATATTGAACTTCATTCGTGGAAAGAGACTTTAACGCGGTAGATACTATATACGCCGTTTTACTTTGTGAGCATAAGGAACTCCGGTCCATTTTTTTAACTTTCAAAACTAGCTGATGTGCCCGGTCTTGCTCGGGATTATTTATTTTTTGGAATTAAGTTACGAAGTTGTTAATTCCTGCTTATCGTTTGGGTGCCATAATTGATATGACAGGTAAAGTAATACGTTGTGTCGACGATTACTATCTCTAAACAAAGAAACATTCGGTTTAAAAAAAAAACATTTGTTTTTAACATTCTAAATAATGTCCTGTCGGCAACATTTATCTTTTCTCGGAAGGTTTTTTCAATTTGGATGAGTGTTTCAGGCTAATAATTATTGTTTATAAAAATAATTGTTACCCTTTGCGCTATGCACAAAAATCTTGTCTTAAAAACTTTAGTTTATCAATTATAAAGAAACATTCATTTGAAAATTTTATTTCATTCCAAACGTTTATTTTTTCAAATCGTATCTAAATAATAAATGTATTAAGTAAATACCTACTTGTGTTTTCCATCTTGAAAATATTCTACCCAAACAAACCTTCTTTTGAATATGTAATCTGTGGCTAACCGGAGTGGTATATCTACGGGCTAGCGTCAATACAACATGGCGGGTTCAAAGTTTTTCATACTAATTTAAAAACGTTATAGCAACACTTTTACATATTGGATTTCATTCAAACTACTCTAAACCTTCCCGGCACTAATAAGAACAAACTGTGCTATCTTCATCGAAATCGGTCCAGTAATTTTCTATAAAATCGAGGACACACTTCTCAACCTTCCCAACAAGCCCTCCATTGATATGCTTGGTGTAACCTTAAGTGACCAGCTCAGGTATGGGGGCTCCATCGAAAGAGTAAAGTTAGCCTCTCAGAAGCTGGGCGTATTGTACAGAGCCCGCAGATACTTTAATAGTACACAACTGCTGACCCTGTACAAATCGCAAGTGCGCCCCATTGTAGAATTTGGCAGCCACCTCTGGTCGGGAGTCCCAAAATATCTGAAAAAAAACCTTGACTCTGTGCAGAAACGGGCGGTCCGTTTGATAGATTCGCCTATCTTAACAAATGGGTTGCAATCTTTGGAGCACAGACGTCGGGTGGGAATGCTGTCCTTGTTCTACCGGTATTTTAATGGAAGATGCTCCGAGGAACTAGCGTCATTGATCCCTTCGGCACCGGTGCATAGTCGGGAAACACGCCAAACGCGCGCCCAACATTTGCACACGGTTGACATTTGTCACATGAGAACGGGTCGCTTCTACGACTCGTTCTTGTGTTCAACAGCTCGGCTGTGGAATGATCTGCCGGCCTCTGTGTTTCCTCCATCCTATAACATGGGTCTCTTCAAGACCCAAGTTCACTCCTTCCTATCCTCTAAAAGATCCTCCACACAGCATCCCCAAAGATGATATAGGCCTTGAGGGAAATTATTTCCTCCTTGGTCTCCTGTGTGGAGTTACTGTAAAAAAAAAAAAAAAACACACGGACAAACATTCATTTTTATATATATATAGATTTATATAGGGGGAAAATACCACCTTCATTCCAAATTAAAATTAATTTGTAAACTCCAATGACAACCATGTTAACGAATTTTATTCCAATTTTAAACAATAATACATTATAACCCTTAAGCAGGGAAACTTTACAGTTTAATATAACCATTAAAATAACCGTCAATTTACTTAGAAATTAATAAGAGCATTGGTAACAAAATTAAAAAAATATATGAGTTTCATTGCAAGTACCTACATAGAAATAATATAAAAAGATCGTATGTGAGTGGCTTCTCCACAGTTTGATAATGCCTTCGGAAGGCGAAACAACTCTCACGCGTAATAACAATTACCTAGCATAACTTTTTTTTTAAATAAATAAATCGTATTATTTCATTTTAAAAACATTAATTAAAAAAAACCTAAAAATATATATTTTTTAAAGTTCGTTTTCATAGTTAAACGAATTATTAAAGTTCTAATTTTTTAAATCCATAGATGGGTGTGACATCACTTGGCCGTCGATTTTGCCGTTAGGTTGGGTTCTCTACTCGATTTTGTATGCAAAAATTCGAAATTTCTTTTATTAAAAAAAATTACTGCTTTTAATTGAAGGACACATTCTAAAATGGCGGCATCTCGTCACTATTGTTCTTGCAGTGCACCAAAGCGTAAAAATTCAACCTTAGTCGGAGTTTTTTCTTTTTTTTTCGGCTTTCTTATATTCCGAACCTCGTTTTTGAGGTTATGTCAAAACAAAAAGATGTTGTCATTTTATATAAGATCTTTCAACTTCAAACCAATGAAATAATTTTCTGCTGAAGAAACAAGCTTAACAAAAAATTGTTAATGTTAATATCAAAACTGAGATAATTCTGGCACACGGACACACTCAAAACACGCTTCTATCGATTTACTCTTTAAAGCTTTTTACGTAAACAGAAATCGAACCCGCAACCCCAGAAATTTACCCATATTGTCTCACCGTCACATCAAAACCGTAATTTTTTTTTCGTTTTTAACGACCATAAAAATAAAAACAGACAATATATATTCCCTTGCTTTTTTCATGTATAATCACGTAGAGACATAGCGGAGACTATAGCAGTGATGCACAACCCGCAGCCCGCGAGCCCTTTTCGTGCGGCATGTCTAAAAAAATCAATAGCATTAATTTATCGGTTTGAACTTATGAAAAGACGCCAGCGGCGTCTTCTTTCTGTACCCATGAATTCATATTTTTTAAGGGTTGCATTATATATTTCACGACCAATGTTGGTTCTGAAAACATAGAAGTAACGGAAGTGAGTTACGGTATTCATTATTTATCGTTTGGATTTCCGGGTGCTATGAACAAAATATATTCTGAGACTTATCTCTCTTCAGTATTTTGAATCAGCCGACTAAAATTACTAGCGCTTTTATACATGTTATTTAATAAAAATCGTTTTTTTCGCCTGCGGCGCTTTATTAATGCACCATATCATTGCTTTATTCTTCAGTTACCGTTTTAGTAAATTCAAAAATTTTACCCTTTTGTAATAAATTTTGATATTACATCTAAAGATTTGGCATTAAGTTATTATAAAATGCGATATTTTCAGGTAGTACCTACTTACATTTTTGACTCCGTATAGTTAGGATGTTTTTTTGCGGTGATTCATAATTAAAAAATCTACTAGTCACTGACTGAAAATTTAACAATGTCAAGCTGTAGGTACCTCACCCCTGCGGCCCACGAAAAAAATAATCAAAAATAAAAACATTTTTTGGCAATTAGTTATTTTACATGTTTTTATTTATAAAGTATTAAATTTTAGCAATTGACAAAAAAGTCACTACTCACCTATAATCGCGGAGTCCGGAGTGCAGCTGATCTTCACCAGCGTCTCTTGAAATCAGATAAAGTTCAATTTGAAATCTCTACACTTAAATAAAAAAGTCACTACTCACCTATAATCGCGGAGTCCGGAGTGCAGCTGATCTTCACCAGCGTCTCTTGAAATCAGATAAAGTTCAATTTGAAATCTCTACACTTAAATAAAAAGTCACTACTCACCTATAATCGCGGAGTCCGGAGTGCAGCTGATCTTCACCAGCGTCTCTTGAAATCAGATAAAGTTCAATTTGAAATCTCTACACTTAAATAAAAAAGTCACTACTCACCTATAATCGCGGAGTCCGGAGTGCAGCTGATCTTCACCAGCGTCTCTTGAAATCAGATAAAGTTCAATTTGAAATCTCTACACTTAAATAAAAAAGTCACTACTCACCTATAATCGCGGAGTCCGGAGTGCAGCTGATCTTCACCAGCGTCTCTTGAAATCAGATAAAGTTCAATTTGAAATCTCTACACTTAAATAAAAAAGTCACTACTCACCTATAATCGCGGAGTCCGGAGTGCAGCTGATCTTCACCAGCGTCTCTTGAAATCAGATAAAGTTCAATTTGAAATCTCTACACTTAAATAAAAAAGTCACTACTCACCTATAATCGCGGAGTCCGGAGTGCAGCTGATCTTCACCAGCGTCTCTTGAAATCAGATAAAGTTCAATTTGAAATCTCTACACTTAAATAAAAAAAGTCACTACTCACCTATAATCGCGGAGTCCGGAGTGCAGCTGATCTTCACCAGCGTCTCTTGAAATCAGATAAAGTTCAATTTGAAATCTCTACACTTAAATAAAAAAAGTTTATAAATGTAAAAATAACTAAATTTAAACACGCGTATCAGCATCCATTCGCTGCAAACTTTTTGAAGCACTGTAGCGATGTCGATGTTCGAATAGATAGTGGTATTTCATTCCAAAGTTTAGTTGAGGAACAGCTACTGGGTAACTACCCTCAAATACCCTCAAAATTTGGGGAGAACAAGTAAACGGTCCCTTTGGCGTGTATTGTACGCATGAGAGTCACGGGACCACTGCAGTTTATCAAACAGAACCTTCGGATTCATCAAACTGTACATTTGATATAACTTCCTTCTGTTCGACATACTTAATTACTTAGTATCCTATGCCGATAAAGATAAGGCGAGATATTCTCGCGTCTCGGGACATTGCAGTAATATCGGACACATTCTTTTTAGCAACGTTGCAATTTTTTTAGTGTGTTTTTTTTCAATACACTATGTCTCCATAGTCCAATATTGAGATAAAAAGACCATCGGTGATAATCTGCATGTTGAAAAATGGATAAATACGCCCTCCGGGTAAAAAGGTTGTGTATCACTGTACTGAAGTGTAGGTAGACAATTATTTTGTCGGCACTTCCTTTGAGTAAAGATCATCTGATTTGAATAAATTCCCTTTGAGTAAAGCATCGCTTCCTCTCCAATACTAAATAATCCCTACTAGACTTTTCTCTTCTGCTCTTCTGTGCTCCTGGTATTCTAGGGGTGTTTGAGTGGCCGGAGTTGATTTGATGGACGCTGATTTTAGGGGAAGGGAAAGGGTATGGATAACACGTTTTTTAGAGAGGATAAGATAGGGGGAGTCTGTCGATCTCCGTAGCAGAGCGGCAAGCTACTTGGCTCTGGACAAAAATGTGAATACCGCAAAAGAGTCCCAATAGGTCAAAACTGCTCCTAAGTTTCCGGAACCAATAATAATTATAATAATTTTTAATTATTAAATATTTTTATTGAGATTTAAAAACCTCATTGTGATATTTAATCATTGTAGGGAAATAATATTAACATAACCTAAATGAAAGATGAATCCGGACAAAAGGACGGAAACTAAAAAGATTTCAGTCGCATCTTTCGATTATACTATTGTATGAAGCTATCACTATGTATCTTCCATAATCTTGTAATATTGTTCAGTATACACTTGCCCTGAGGATGGAACGGTTGTTCCAAAACCGGTAGGCGTGTAAAATAAATGTTTCTATTTTTGAAACTGTTAATACATGGTGGAATTCCATTATAGTATATTATAATAAAACAAATTTAAAACTGTTGAAAGTAAATATGTATTTAGTTTATATAATGACCATTCCTACTCCAATGCAAACATGTACCCCTTCAAAAGTAATTAAAAATTCCCACACACCATAAATATAATAATGATTTGACAGTAAAATTAGACCAGTACTAAGTCATATTACTTGTAAGGTTTTTCCCCTGAATAATATCGAAGTAAATAAAAAAAAAACCCAAGGTGATTAGAATACTAGAATTACTAAAACGACCTAATAACAAATGTAATTAAGATAATTGATTTAAACCCTTGTAGTCCACCCCTCTTCCCCTCCCCCATATGTTGTGTATAAAAACCATAGATTTAGAATAATTTGTACCAGTCTGAAGATGGATCTAACGAGCTGAAACCCGGTTACGGTCAAATAAAAATTAAAGTGGAAAAAAGTTTTAAATTTGTTTTATTATAATATACTAAAATAAATGTGGTTTAAACAAAGTTTGAATGTTTCATTTGATTCTAATATAAATTTGTTACTCAATGTTTTCCAATATTTTTTTACTAACATTTTTGGTTAATTACTTACCTACTTTAATCAATTTTTGTTTATATTTATTATTATTATTATTATTTATTATTATTATTATTATTATTATTTACTATTATTATTATTATTATTATTTGTCCATTCTTACACCAATATTATTTTTAGTACTCTGTATATTCTTGATTAGGAAAGCTACTAGCTTACGAGTATATTAATAAAGTGGTAAAACAAAGTATTTTTTAATTCATTTATCTGTAATACTTATTCATGTACGAGCAAAAAAATAGTAAAGACATATGCAGGTTACCTAATATTTATTTTATAATTTTTCGATTTCTTCAATTTAAGATCTATTCAAATGCATGAAAAAAAAACAAAAAAGGCGCTAGTGTAACATGTTACCATCGCAATGTACGAAATGTTTATTTCTACGGTATTTGATGGAGATAGACAATTCCTTTGAACTTAACAGACCTAAAGGGGGGCATTATTCACTGAGCACTGTCCACTAGGGTGGGATGGATGATTTTTTGTTGTTGGACTTATTGGAGTATCTTTCTCCCAAGTGTATCGAAAGCTCCGCGTGGCTGTTCAGATTATAACCTCATTTTGAATTTTCCAATTCAATAGAATTTTTGGTGCTCTATCGAGGATTGAATATGGGACAAAAATCAAAGCTCAAAACATAATTTTTAACGTTTACTTTCGCATAAAATTCATCTTCCAGAGTCGCCACCCATTACAGAATGATATACTTAACGCTGCAGGCAACAAAAATGACGACCTAAAAACTATATAAATATAAGGTGATACTAAATTGGCCATTTTCAAATATTCAAAACACTATTAATAATTTATACCCTAACATGAAAAGTACACACAGCCTACCTCTGTACATGTAGCAATGCACGCCACTGGTACGTAGGTACCTATTATTTATACCCTAACATGCAAAGTACACACAGCCTACCTCTGGACATGTAGCAATGCACGCCACTGGTACGTAGGTACCTATTATTTATACCCTAACATGTAAAGTACACACAGCCTACCTCTGGACATGTAGCAATGCACGCCACTGGTACGTAGGTACCTATTATTTATACCCTAACATGCAAAGTACACACAGCCTACCTCTATACATGTAGCAATGCACGCCACTGGTACGTAGGTACCTATTATTTATACCCTAACATGCAAAGTACACACAGCCTACCTCTGGACATGTAGCAATGCACGCCACTGGTACGTAGGTACCTATTATTTATACCCTAACATGAAAAGTACACACAGCCTACCTCTGGACATGTAGCAATGCACGCCACTGGTACGTAGGTACCTATTATTTATACCCTAACATGCAAGTACACACAGCCCACTCTTGTACATGTAGCAATGCACGCCACTGGTACGTAGGCACTATTATTTATACCCTAACATGCAAAGTACACAGCCTACCTCTGATTACATGTAGCAATGCACGCCACTGGTAATGGTACCTATTATTTATACCCTAACATGTAAAGCAATAATACAGCCTACCTCTGACATGTAGCAATGCACGCCACTGGTACGTAGGTACCTACATTATACCCTAACATGAAAAGTACACAGCCTACCTCTGGACATGTAGCAATGCACGCCACTGGTACGTAGGTACTCCCATTATTTATACCACCCTAACATGCAAAGTACACACAGCTCACCTCTGACATGTAGCAATGCACGCCACTGGCATGAAATCATTATTTATACCCTAACATGCAGCACACAGCCTACCTCTGACATGTAGCAATGCAATTTCACTAAGTACGTAGGTACCCCATATTTATACCCTAACATGCAAAGTACACACAGCCTACCTCTGGACATGTAGCAATGCACGCCACTGGTACGTAGGTACCTATTATTTATACCCTAACATGCAAAGTACACACAGCCTACCTCTGGACATGTAGCAATGCACGCCACTGGTACGTAGGTACCTATTATTTATACCCTAACATGCAAAGTACACACAGCCTACCTCTGGACATGTAGCAATGCAAACAACTGGTACGTAGGTACCTATTATTTATACCCTAACATGCAAAGTACACACAGCCTACCTCTGGACATGTAGCAATGCACGCCACTGGTACGTAGGTACCTATTATTTTATTTTTTAAGAAAGAAAAAAAATTATAGTTTTCAAACACCCTGTAAAAAATATCCTGAATAAAAGTATTTTAAAAATAAAATAATTCCTTAACTTTATGCTTAAATTTAAAACATTAAAATTTTCACATGAACCATAAAAATGTGATAAAAATAATTTGATACATAAGCACAGACTTTGCCTTTGTGGGATATTTTTATTTACGTGTGTTTTTTTTAAATTTTATTATATTTTCTTGTATTTGTTATATGTACTGTTTCAAAGTGTACTTTATTTAATGTGCATCAAATGCTTTCAATAAAATAATAAATAATAATTAATTATTAAATAACATGATACACGGAATCTCTGTATAATGGATTTGGAGAGCCAGGAAGCTAAGCTCCTTTCTATACAATGGTAATAATCTGTTTGCCCTTGAGAGGTTCTCAGGTATCACTCCTGCACTGTCTTGCTGGCAGTGCCATCTATGTGAAACAATCGAAACTAAGATAATACAGATTGTATAATGGTTGCCAATTAGATAGAAAAGTCGGACGTTTATTCCAAAATAGAAGCGAAAAAACATCAAAGCGAATTAATTTCCATTTCAAAGCGACTTTCTTATTATATCTACATAAAGACATCATCAGAGTCAAGAACTGCTCCCACTTGACTTCGGTAGTAGGTTCTACCCTGCGCAGTTTGTAGTGTGGATCCATTTAGTGAAGCAAGCCCCTGTACTGTAGCTACGGTAGGGTGGACCATCGAAGTTTTTTTAAGAATTTAGTTCGTCAGGCCCAACGCTTTGGAATCCTTATGACGTTCAAAACATATTTCATACTACTATTGGCCCAGTACCAAAGGGGTGGGTTCTGTAAATTATTGATTTTATTCGTTTAAGTTATTTTGATAGCACCGTTTTCCTAGAAAAATCACCTCAAGGGTGCTTTACAAAATAGTTTATATAACCTTTAACTTACCACTTAGACCTAACTTACATCTAAGATTTATTACTAATGTCTTTCAGATAAGATTGATAACTAGTTATCAAGAAACTTATAGCTAGAATTTATAACTAGTGATCTAGAAACTAACTATTTGAGACTTATAGCTAGAATTTATAACTAGTGATCTAGAAACTAACTATTTGAGACTTATAGCCAAGGTTTATAACTAGTAATCTAGAAACTAACAAATTCAGATTTATAGCTAAGATTTATAACTAGTTATCTAGAAACTAACTTATTCATATTTATAGCTAAGATTAATAACTAGTGATCTAGAAACAACTAATTCAGATGTATAGCTAAGATTTATAACTAGTGATCTAGAAACTAACTAATTCAGATATATAGCTAAGATTTATAACTAGTGATCTATAAACTAACATATTGAGACTTATAGCTAGGATTTATAAGTATTGATCTAGAAACTAACTAAATGAGACTTATAGCTAGTATGTATAACTAGTAATCTAGAAATTAACAAATTATTTGTTTCCGAGGCAACAAGTGCTTTTATTTTATTTTTTACCTGTATTATTTTAGAATAATCAACAATGACAGTGGTATATACCATATACATATTTCAGTATCGCCCTGGTGAAAGGCTATATATCAGAATTGAACGTTGCGTAAAATGGGTTTATCCGCGACCGAATAATATTTATTTTATTTTTTATTTGAGTACCGCACAAAAGTCCCAACTGCTCCCAAGCATCTGGAGCTATTGAGATTATGCCATCCCCATTTGGGTTATGTTGTGAGGCTGAAGGTGGTGGAGAGGGGAAGGAGATGAGGAAGATGAAGGTGGGGAAGTACCTGGCTATTCAGATATGGTCACCAAACATAGCTAATTCCATTTCATGCAATTTTTCGTTTCTGAATGGTGGTCTGTCACCAGGGCGATACTGAAAGTATCTACCATAACAGTCTGGAACGAGCCGCAATTACACTACCTGTATATGTATATTATTTCAAATGAATAAATTGTGATACAACACAAATTAATCAAATAAAATTTACTTGTGCACGCCGGGATTCGAACCAGCGACCTCCAAATTCGTAGCCGAAGATCGTAACCACTCCACCACGGAGACCAATACTTCCCAACCTTACTATACCCCATCTCCCTTTCCCCACCAATAATAATAATAATATTTAATCATTGAAGAAAATATTATTAACATAACCTAAATGAAACATGAAACCGGAAAAAACAACAGAAAATAAAAATATTTCAGTCGCATCTGGGACTTGAACCCAGGACTTCTGCGTATCCGGGGCAACATATAGGCAGAGGTCCTGGGTTCGAGTCCCAGATGCGACTGAAATCTGTTTATTTTCTGTTTTTTTCCGGTTTCATGTTTCATTTAGGTTATGTTAATATTATTTTCTTCGATGATTAAATATGATAATGAGGTTTTTAAATCTCAATAAAAATAATTAATAATTAAAAATTTAATAATAAAAATAATATTTTGGTGATTTGAATACGGCCGTTTTTTTTAAATTAAAAATCACCTCAAGGGTACAAATATATTTTTTTCAATACTCTATCTTATCACTAACTATAGACAATCTGTTATTACTTCTTACGGCTAACAAATTGCATTCACCGGTTCATCGATCTATAATAAGAAACTATATTTACAATACATTTGACCAATGAACGTGATACCGCGTTAAAATATACAATTTTATATACAGAACCATACTTACCTGACAGATCGCTTAAGATAAACACTGTTACATTCCCTTCAATCTCGCAAAATGTACTAAATGCCATGGTCCCACTGGTTTCGCTCAGTTGAGACTCTTTAAAAACATTATCTTTCTCTAAGTCTTCCGCTGAGGATAAATTTTAACTTAACTTAGTAAAGACAATTCGTAGGTATGAAATGCATACATACTTCCGCTTGCATCTTGTAATGCCGATGTAAAAATCGTTTCGATTTAGTGAGCCATAGCAATATGTCAAGTCCTCTCCACTTCCCTTTGATTTAGATTTCCTTTTCCGCCGCTAGATGCCACTTGACTCTTCCCTCCGTGGATCCACAGCACAAATATACAACCATCCAAATACACAAATACACACCAACTCTACAACACTTATGTATCTAGTCTTTATTACCTACCTACCTACCTACCTACCTACATGCAGAAAGGGAGAGAGGAACACTCATCTATCACAATAATGCTATAGAAGTATTTTCTCACCAATTATTGTTTGAGTTACCGTAGAACGGTGTGAAGCCGGACACTTTTTTTTTATATTTTTAAGTTTAACAGGTTCGGATTGACTTTTTTTTCCTATCTTTCCTATCTATGTCATCTTTGGGGATGCTATGTGGAGGGTCTTTTAGAGGATAGGAAGGAGTGAACACATTGCAGCAAGAAGGAAACACAGAGGCCGACAAATAATTCCACAGCCGAGCTGTTGAACAAAAGAACATAGAAGCGACCCGATCTCATGTGACAAATGTTAACCATGTTTCAGGGATCAATGACGCTAGTTCCTCAGAGCATCTTCCATCGAAATACCGGTAGAACAAGGGCAGCATTCACACCTGACGTCTGTGCTTCAAAGATTGCAATCAGTTTGTTAAGATAGGCGAATCTATCTAGCGGACCGCCCGTTTCTGCACAGAGTCGAGGGTTTTTTAAAGATATTTGGCAAAGCTGCCAAATTCTACAGTGTCAGTAGTTGTGTACTATTAAAGTATCTGCGGGCTCTGTACAATACGCCCAGCTTCTGAGAGGCTAACTTTACTCTGGCTTCGATGGAGTCCCCATACCTGAGCTGGTCACTTAAAGTAAATAACGAATAACGATATTTATGTAAAGTTCATCTTCACCTTTACTAACCTAAAAATATATGTCCCAAACCCATATTAGACTGATAGGACACAATATCCCATCCACACGACATATAGGACTAGCATTTCAGCTTTACTTGTAATTTGGTGCGTGCTTTACGTACATTTATCACCGTACAAGATGTATTACCTTTTTTTTCATTTTCTAATACCAACGTAACAAATACCATTTACTACAAACATACGCCAAAAATGTACTGCTAAAAATTTTCAGAAAAACATAACCTCCCACTAAACCATTCATGACACTAGATCTAACCAAAATGACATTCTTCGTTATAAAGCCACATTCGGACAAATAAATTACATGTATTTACTGGCTGAAAGGGGTCAACGAAACAACATTAAAAACCACACTATGAGCGACATAGAAGACGCAACTAATTACATTGAGGAGGACTAAGAAAAATACAAAAAGATCAAATAGTTTACAAAATATGATAACTAATGCATGTGTGCGCAATACGCATTCAGGGGAGATCTCCTTGTGTTAGTGTCGAAAAAGGCCGTGCCTTTCAATACAAACGACAAATATAGCAACCAGTGGCATCTGTTGATACCTCTATTAATTAATGCAACTTTAATAACATAATAATTATCATTAATTATATTGGCTTTAAAAAATATTCAAAATTGATATATCCAGTAATTGGCTTGTAATATGTATAAATGAAGTGGTTATTTGGATATTATTGTGGCAGGTAATCCCAGTCAATATCGGCTAAAGCCAGCAGCTTGGCCATTGTCAAACTTACAACCTCTGTTTTTTTTTAATACCAATTAATTCGCTGTTTTTTTACTGAATAAAAACTTCGCGCACGCCACTGTTCTCAGATAAATTCAAAAGATGTATGAACTTACCTCGAGTTTATACAATATGTGTTATACATATAGTATACGTGGCTAGGTACCTCCTTACTAACAGTGGCGTTCGTTACTCTTTGATAAATGGTAGGCTGTGCGCATTTTAAAATTCTTTTTTTTTTGTTAGTACCGCACAAGAGTCCCAGCTGCAATCGCCCGGAGCCAGTGAGACTATGGCATCACCAATTGGGGTATGTTGTAAGGCTGAAGGTAGTGAGTAAGGGAAAGAGATAGGGAAGAAGAAGGTTGGGAAGTACCTGGCTATTCAGATCTGGTCAAACACGGTTAAAACCATTTCAAGCAACGTTTCGAGTCTGAATGGCGATCTATCAGCAAGGCGATACTGGAAGTATCTTCCACTCTGAAGCATGCTGCAAATATACCTACTAAGTATCTACATATTATTATAAATGAATAAATTATGAAATAATACAAATTAATAAAAATAAACTTTATTTTTTTTTATTTAATGTAAATCTAATTTAATAATGTTATTATTAAGTTCTGCGGGTATTTTCAGATTTTATTACTGTGACAGATGTTTCGGCTTTCAATGCCATTTTAAAACTGACATTATTAAATTTGATTTACATTAAATTTTAAAAAGAATTAAATGGAGTCCTACGAATTAAACACAAAGACGATTAATAAACTTTACTTGTGCACACCGGGATTTGAATCCGCGACCTCCGGTTTCGTTGCAGGGAAATATTTGAAAAATTCCATTTTATTATCATTTTATCTTATAGATCATTTTTTCCTTATCAAATGCATGAAAAAAATACGTTCTGATCGGAAAATTGTAGATATTTTTTTAATATATTTTTATGGTGATTCGTTTTACTTGGTGTTAGGCACAGCTTTTCAGCCTTTATGAAGTGCACGCCACTGCCTACCAGATGATAGAAAACAAGACACGCGCCCTTAAAATAATTTGTGTCGTAAAAATAATGTAGCGTTTTTTTTTATTTTTATCATTATATTCCGCTTCATATCCGGCGTACCTTGTGTTATTTCATTTCCGGTTCCGCTATCGTCTCTCTCCCTCTGACCCACCTCCCCCCTCCCCTTTTCCGCCACTCCCATCTGCCGCGCTGTGATTGGTCGGCTGGGAAGGGGGCGGGGACTGAAGGATTACTGAAAATCTGTCGATTTTATGATATTTGAGTGAAAGTCGCAGTTGAGAGATATTTCGTTTCGCAACCAACTGGAAGGGATTATGTTCTGTGAAATATATTGTGTTGATTTTACGTATTTCACATATTATATTTGTACATCGCACGTTTTTTATGAAGACATGTACACATGGCTGTGATATTTGAGTACAATTTTTAGAAGTTCATCATTTCAGAGCATCTCTATACATAAAAATGAATGTTTGTCTGTCTATCCTAGATTTTCTTAAAAATTACTTGACCAATTTCGTTGAAAATAGCATAATTTGTTATTATTAGTGCCGGGAAGGTTTAGAGAGTAGTTTGAATGAAATCCAATATGTAAAACTGTTGCTATAACGTTTTCAAATTAGTATGAAAAACATTGAACCCGCTATGTTGCATTGGGGTTAGCCACAGATTACGTATTCAAAATATGGTTTGTTTGGGTAGAATATTTTCAAAGTGGAAAATACAAATAAGTACCTACTTAAGAACTTTTCCATTTTTATATATTTTGAAAAAAAATAGATGTTTGTAATGAAATAAAAATTTCGCTGTCAAAACAATTATGGCACCCAAACGACAAGCAAGAATTCACAACTTCGTAACTTTTGTACGATATTATATCAGCTAGTATGCAATATATAATAACCGGTTAGTAGCTGAGTGGACAAGTGCGTCGGCTTCCGCACTCAAGCATCGCGTACCCAGACCTCTGCTAGCTAACCCTTCATGCTCCAGGTGATAATAAGTAAAAGGAAATAAAAAAAAGTATTCATTTTTATTCCATAATGCAGATTTTACACAATGTTTGTTTCTCCCTGTTTCCACGTGGGTTGTCTATTTTATTTTAATCTGATAAAAAAGTACGCGACCAATTTTTTATATCGATTTCCTTACAGTTTATCGCTTTTTATTTGTCAGCTGTCATGTAATTTTACGTATTTTATGGAAATGTTGCGTGTTTATTTCGGCATATATTTAAGACATTGTTAAAAAGATTGCAAGTATTACTGTGTTTATTACTGACTGTGAAGATGTGTTTCGGTTCGGTATTGTGAATTTTGTGCTTTTTTTATTACTATTTTTTTAAATTATTTTTGATCTAAACCCATTCCAAAATATTATTTTTACCTTTAATGGCAAAATAATATCTCCGTGGTTATTGGTGGTTACGATCCTTGGTTACGAATTCGGAGGTCGCGGGTTCAAATCCCGGCGTGCGCAAGTAAATTCTATTTGTTTAAATTGTGTTATTTCACAATATATTCATTAAAAATAATATGTGGTATGTATATTTCCGGCACGTTCCAGACTGGTAGATACTGTCAGTATCGCCCTGGTGAAAGACCATCATTTAGAATCTAAACGTTGCTTGAAATGGCTTTAGCCGTGTTTGGTGACTAGATCGGAATAGCCAGGTACTTCCCTACCTTCCTTCTTTCCCGTCTCCTTCCCCTCCTCAATACATTCAGCCTTACAACATACCCCATTTGGGGATGCCATAGTCTCACTGGCTCCAGACGGTTTGGAGCAGTTAGGAGTTGGGACTCAAATCTGTATGATGAATGAAATGAATTAAAGTATGAAAACAATGATTGTGTAAAGCAAGATTTTTCTTTTGGTTTCCGTATGGGGATCAGTATGAAAATAAATTACTGTAAAGCGCCCATTATGCGCAAAACAACAGAAAAGGGTGAAGTAATTTGACCCCGTCTCACGGTATCGACTAAGATGTTCACTTTTTTAATTGTTTTATTGAACTTTTGTAAGAAGGGTCAAACTAATTACTCCATCTAAATATTCGGTTTTTGTATACAAGCCGAACCTTTTTCTTATTTACTATTTTACTTATTGGCGGCTTGGATTATTTTGGAATATGTCTCCACAGTTACAGGAAAAGGGAGAATTGCTATAAATTCCGCACAATTGTAAAAGGGACGAGTTGATTATTAGCATATTTGCTTGTCGAAGAGTAAATACTAATACTTTGCAGTGCAATGCGAGTTGCCTGGAGACAGCGATGAGTCGTTCATGAACGAGCCGTCCATTTTTACCGGCTCATTTTAATGAGCCGTGAGCGTACGACTCCTGGTAAACCGTACCACAGTTAAATTGAACTGTGACTCTTTTTGACAAACCTTGGAACCACTTAAGAAAGATTGTTTATTTATCTAAAGCGATAAAAATATCACAGATGCTCGATTGTATTCTTACGCATTTCTACGATGACACGTCTTTAAATAAGGTCCTTTTTTCTAATTTGTTTATATAAAATCATCGTATACGTGTCTAATTTCTACAAGGCTAAATTATGCACAGTGTTATATTCCCAGTCATTTAAATCAAGCGCCATTAACGTCAACCCTTCATAATATTATAATCCCTGCCATTGGCTTAAATCAAGCGTAAATTCTTTGTGCATTTCGGCGTTTTCAAATAAATGCATTATTTTAGCAAAGCGATTAAGTAAACTCATTATCGATTTGTTACGCAGCCATTTGGGCTCAACTCTGTGCAATTTCCCACAATCCTCGATACTAGAATACTATTTAAACGGGAACAAGCCGTTCCTCTCAGTTCACATTTTAACATCTCCAAGTACAGTCTCCACGCTGTCCTTCTTCATTATTGTCATTGTCTATTTTCTATTGTAATTATAAGTTAATTAAGTAAATACTATAATCCTTAACAATTATTTTTATAAACAATAATTATTAGCTTGAAACACTCATCCAAATTGAAAAAACCTTCCGAGAAAAGATAAATGTCGCCGACAGGACTCGAACCTGCACTCTTCTGATTGCCGGTCAGATGCTCTACCGTTGAGCTACGTCGGCTTATCGCAAACCCGCCAAGTTAATCAATATATACTAGTGTTTCATTCAATAATTACTGTTTTATTATATTTCACCTGTAAACAACCAACTTTATTAGTATGAGAAAGGCTTGTAACGGCTATATCCCTCAATATCATCCAAATTGAAAAAACCTTCCAAATATAATAAAAACAGTAATTATTGAATGAAACACTAGTATATATTGATTAACTTGGCGGGTTTATGATAAGCCGACGTAGCTCAACGGTAGAGCATCTGACCGGCAATCAGAAGGGTGCAGGTTCGAGTCTTGTCGGCGACATTTATCTTTCTCGGAAGGTTTTTTCAATTTGGATGAGTGTTTCAGGCTAATAATTATTGTTTATAAAAATAATTGTTACCCTTTGCGCTATGCACAAAAATCTTTTCTTAAAAACTTTAGTTTATCAATTAATAACTATAATCCTTCTTTAAATAAATATATCTAGTATAAAATAAACAAGTTATTATTCTACGGAACTTCTACCTTCTACTACTACCTCAAGATATAATTATCTACAGCCATCTGCAGATCTTTAATACATTCCATCTGCAGATATATTATCCAGATATACACTACAACACTACTACCTATATGAAGAGAATCTTGATCATTGCTCGCTGTACAAGAGTAACTTAATTATTTACTGCGTTCTCAACCGAGGGTCGTAGCAATAAGATCGTGGGACTTGCAATTGATATTTGGTGCCATGACTCATCTTAAAGCAGTTGTTTTCAAGGGTTCACATATACGTGTGTAGAGATAATAATAATTACCGCATTACACGTGTTTAGGCACCGTACAGTACGTGAACAGCGCCTGACAGTCTGGCATCTGGACGTTTTGTACCTACACCTATACGCTGGGAACTGGGAGCCGTATGAACTGGGGTATGAGCTCATGAACTGGGAGTAGGCTCTTAATATGTGCTGGCTTTTAAATTAGCCGTTGTTCAATTGAGTCATACTTTTGAATCGTACGAAAATGTTGGGCCGGTACCGTGTCTCCCGTACTTAACAAAATAAGTCATGATCGATCGCTACTGGAGACTGTCGGAATGCATTTATTCGCAATCAAATGACAATGACCCGCCTAAGTTCGCCCCTCGCCCCCCTTATTTTAGTTTCTTCTCCTTGCGTGTGAAGGTATCTCTAGTAATCACCTCCTCTGTGACTAAACCCCTCTTTGGTCAATCTTAAATCCTGAATGTAATACCATCACCCGCTGCCGCCATCACCACGCGTCGTACGTATCGAATTAACAAGGCAAATTGCCCTCGCATGCCAACAAGGCAGACATTTCTAACAAGGTGCACAGGGAATACTGAACGAGGCTTTAGAGTAGCCAGCGCCCCGCTGCCCCGACGGTCAATTTCAGATTTAAAGCGACCATTATTGCCCATTAGGTTGACTTGGTGTCACGCGTCGCACAAAGGTTGGCCAAGTTGCAAAGTGGGCGTTGGGTGGGGGATCTGTCACACGCAGATTTTAATGGGGGGCGGTGGAAATTTTAAATCCACGAGATTACTAACCTGCCCATAAATACAGAGGTTGATGGAACTTGCTTCAGAAATCTAAAATTATTTTTCGTAAATACTAACTAAGACAAGTTTTATTATTTTATTTAATGGATTTGATATTAAAAAAATTATATATATATAATAATGTAGACATTTATAAAGTATACATGCGTCGAGGATAAGTTGCAATACAAGTGTGAATAAATTACGGCCCAGTCAACTTTACTTTCTAACAAGGCAGTGCCTGTTCTAAGAAACTAATCATGCAGTGGAATGTTGTGCAAAATTTTGTTTATTACATCATATTTTTACAGTTTTTGTAAGTTGGTACATATACAAAATTAATTTATAAAGATGTTTCGATATAAAAATATTACAGTTAATACTGTAGCTGTTTAAATATGTAACCCGCTGAAACAATAAAAATGTATTAAAACTAAACAGTTAATAAATATATTGAAAACTGGGCTAGCTGCAAGAAGCTATTTGTATTAGATAATAAGGCAATATTATTTTATTTATGATTTATCGTTGTCGTTTATGATTTTATTTTATTTTTTATATATTTTTTTAGAAGTATTTTTGAGTAAGATTCTTGAGAAATATTTATGTTTTAAGTTTGTTATATATGTTTTTTTTATGTTTTAATTTTATGTTTTGTTATATTTTCAAAGTAGATTGGGGTTTAACACTGGTTTTTTAAATCACCGTTAGCCCCTAAATAATTGTTGAAGGTGCCTTTAAAATCAGGAAAAATCAATTACTTTAATGGCCTATATTTCATAAAGTAAAAAAAAATAATTTCTACTGATCCCTTCTAGATATTTACTATACTTATAGATGAACAAAAACAGATCATTGGGTTTAGGTGAGTATTTTGGCATTAAATCTAAAATTAAGTTTTGTATGCAACAGGCCGCACAGCCGCTCCTCTTAAGGTAGAGAACATTTGAAGTTGGTCCTTGTAACCGCACTAGGTAACTATAAGTAACAACAGAAATAGGACATACTATCTAGTTTTCTTTTTAAAAAAAGAAAGATAAATATTCCCTGGTTACGAATAACCTGACAATATTTGAAAATCTCCTACAACCATCACAGTAAGCGGAAAATGTTGCTTGTGTCGTAATGGAGGACTTAGCCAGCCGAGGAATTGAACGACGCCTGGTGAGACCCATACGCGATGCCAACCCAGCCACTAACCGGCAATTCTAGTACTTACCTAGGTATATAAAAAAAATACCAGCTTAAGTAGATCAGGGGTCTGATTCCGGTTCTTTATAAGAACAAAGCATTGCCATTATCCTTAGGCTTGAATACTCGGTCCCGGTTCTCTCCGATGACAGCAGCTGTCAAACAGCAAAAGACACTCTTTAAAAATATCGATATTTGTATAGTTTTAACAAAAGAAAAACACAATATTATCGTAAGTATTAACTTTAAACATTATTAGCGAGTTATTTGTCGTATAATAATGCTTTTAAATGAACCGAATTAATGAAATTGCGATGTTTGTAAAGTACCTATGCCAAAAGCCCGAAATGTCAGATAAAGGAGATTTAAATTATAAAAAGTATAATACACTAATCGTGTAAGTACGTGTGATGCACTTATAATTTGTAATAGTACCGTATTGTCATTGATATGTAATCGGAACAGCAGTTAAGCAAAACGTATTTAGCCCTGATAATAAGAACAATGTCTTATCATTTATCTTTCAAAATGTCGAACCACAGTAATACGTACGACCACAAATTGATGCACGAGTATAAAATGTATCGAAAGCATCTCCTGTCCCGATCCTATCCTCCTCTTCCTCTCCCCCTTCCTTATTATTTTGTTTTTTTTTTCTAATAAAACATCTTAACTTAACCACTTTTAGCATAAGAAACTTTGTTGGCTTACCTTTTGTAAAACTTCCTTTTATGTACATCTGTATTAATAGCTGTACAATAAAATAAATTAAGTACCCGCATTCAGAATTTCTATGTACATGTTACAAACTTCCCTTGAAAACTTGAAATTTTTATGCGCTTTTAAGATAATCTCTATTCAGATGTCTTGTTGAAAAGGTAATTATATAAATTATCTCGATAAAAAAAAATCTAAAAGTATTCTTTATTAAAAGTAAAAACACGTACGGTTCTGTTATTTAACGTGTTAAAGATTTAAAAAATTCACGGCGTTTCTTTAAATGCTACTTAGTTCAGTAGTCTTGAGATATTTGTTTTGTTTTTGTTTTATATTTTTTTCTAACTAATTAACCATCACGCTGTTTCCCCGAAGGCGTAGTCAAAGAGGGCCGACCGCCAAACAAGTCAATCTTGGTTTTACCACACATTCGCCTCAGAGATGTCATTTCTACAGCATTCAGTCTACTTTCATCCTTCCTCTGCCAGTTCCATGCCTCACTGCCATGCATATATATTTTTTTAAATTTAATGTTCGCTTACGCCCTTAGAGTGATTTATATTAGCGTGCTCCCTCTCTCTTCCGTGTTAACATATCTCCTTTTCAGACAGTGTTCACTTTCTGCTCGGAAGGTATTTACTTGGTCTTAAAAGGAATCGGAATAGGGCCCCAGGCGTCTCTATCCTGCGCTGCTCGGCCTCCATCCCTCAGATCCAGCCTCTCCTCGGACAACCTCTGCAGTTGCTTTTCCTGTCTTCCCTCTTATAACATAAACCTTCATCTGCTCTTGTTTTCGCCATCATCCATTTCTTTCCATCTTAAAACAATCACAATATTGGAAAGCCAAGTCCACTGACATCAGAATTAATAGACTTACCCTATGTACGATTTCGACGGCCGGAGGCAAAGGTCACGTGACACCCATTTTGGCACCAGCTAAGTACAGCGCCGTCAAGCAAATTTCAAATCATTTACTAAATACTCTAACAAAATATTCGGTTTTTATAATCAAGCGGAACTTTTTTACTTGGATTTTCGGCACGCCTATCTCGCCCCCGCGCTTCTTAATTTGGTTACTTCCCCTTGCGCGTTAGCACATCTCTATGTATTATTTGCTATGTGGCCAAGTCCAACAGGCTCTGAGCATTTAGGACTTCGGTTTTCCTTTCTGTTCAAATTTTGAGAAAACCTTTGTTGTATGTCTGTTACAGGTCTGAACAATTTGCAAATTATTTGCAAATCCCACAGAGGGCGCAGTTCACATTTCACCACTTCATAAAAAGGCGCGTGCCTAAAATTAGAAGCATCTGTTCGGAGCTTTTTCCACGATGGCCATTTTCCATCTCAAAGCTTCCCTACGCCAAACACTTGGCCACTGGAACCACCTTCCGGAAAGGGCAGTGTTAGTTTTATTGAGTTGTTTGTCTGCGGTAAGGAATGGCTGGTAACTGTTTTGTAGGTGGTGCTGTATTGCCTGGCGGGAGAGTTCCCCGGTTGCCGTTTGCGGACGGATCTTTTGGAACTGCCCCCAAAAGGGCGGTGTTACTGCAAATGGCGTCCATGTTGGCTATGTTCAAACCCAGTGGACAATTGTAACTTTATTATGAAACGTAGATAATTTTTTTTTATTTTTTATTTAATATAATAATTTTTTTTACAGAGAGTATATAAAAATAAGACATGATTCATATAGTGTAACAAAAAATATATTATAGCTATTCCTCACCATAAAGAAACAAGGTTCTTGTGTTTGGTGAGTGATTATCGCTTAATTAATCAAATCATAACTTAAAGTATTGTTGTACAATAGCAGGAATATATGAATTTGTCGTGTAAATTTTGTAATTTATCACTAGTAATAGTATTAAAGAAAATGAAAAGAAAGTAGAAGAAAAGAAGAGAAGATAATAATAAAAGACAAAAAAAAATCTAACAATAATAATTTTTTTTTTTTTTTTTAAATTGTTACAGTAGTTTGAGGTAATTTTTTAATCTATGTTGAAATTCATGGATATTTTCTATAATTTTAAGATCAGTTGGCAGATTGTTAAAAAAAGTTATTCCTAGATATAGGTATGTGTTTTGCGTATGCTTAGTATTGAATGGCGGGATTTTAATGTTTTGTTGATACCTTGCGGATATATTAAATTGTAATTTATTTAACGTTTTTTCTTTAAAGATTTGAATAATTGCATATTTTTTATAAATTTTATCTACTGTAGGTACATTGAATATTGTAAAAAGCTTTTCAGTGGAAAATGATGATGGTTTTTTTAAAATTACCTTTATTATCAATCTTTGAATTATTTTAAGTGGACTTAAAATATTATCATATGTTCCCCCCCAGCCAATAATTCCATATTGTAAAATAGACTGAACAATTGCATAGTACACTCTTTTTAGGTTTTCTAGTCTAAGAATATTTCTTAGTCTTATAAATATATATATACATTTTCTAATTCGTTTAACAAGTTCACAAATATGTGTTTTCCATTTAAAATGCTGGTCTATATATACACCAAGGTATTTAATTTCGGAAGTTGGACTAAGTATTGAACATGCTTGATTACAATTGATTCTGTTGCAGTTACTTTGGTGTATTATAATTTTTATTTCTGGTTTTGATTTAAATTTATTGATAGAGAAAGGAATAAATTTTGTTTTTCCAGTGTTGATTATTATGAATTACAAGGGCTTTTTACAATATAACATAAAACTCCATGAAAATGGTCTTATATGTGCCAACTCAATTTTAGACTAATCCAAACTTAAAAAAGAAATTGAATTCTAAATGCGTATACCTTTTCATGCTTCCACAATTTGACTGAGTATTTAATAATGTATCTTGATTTATTTAGCCTATATAGCGCCGTTTTTGTGAAAAATCACCTCAAGGGTGCTGTACGAATATTAATTCATATTCTTTACCTAATTATCTGCAAACAGATACAGAAAAACATATTTACCTGACAGGTCGCCTCAGATGAACACAGTATTATTAGAAAAGTATAGAGATGATAGTTTTACAGTTGCTATTTTATCCTCCTTTTCTTTTGATGTTACATTTATTAGAAGATTGGTGGCACAAGAAGAGTTGGTATTTATTTGAAATATTTATAATATTTAGGACTGGAGAATATTTATAAAATGACCTTAAAAAGTTTTTAATAGATATTAACATTTTTTGTATAAACATTTAGTTATTTACAGTGTTTCTGGCTGTGGAAGTATTTGTGCAGCGATGCGTGATATTTTTTTTTATTTTAAAACTTATTCTGTAAGTGACTTCAGGTGAGCACCGGCCGGCTAGCCTAGCTAAGCAATTTACCTGTGCACTTCTTCAATCTATGGATATGATTGTGTGAAAAGATGTGTTTTAAAGCTATAAGAGATTTATGGTGAATTGTCTTTTTGTGAAATAGTACTAAATTGAGCTAGTTATAAAAATTTAATATACATGTATTTTTTAATCTTAAATATTATAATGTAGTTTATAAATCTCAATAAAAATAATTAAAAAATGATTTTTTTGTTTATTTATCACTATTCAGTGAGGCGTAAGATTAAAATTTATGGTTTAATTTGAATCATTGCTTAAAACATTCTTACACTCTTGTACTCGTTCCCCCGACGAAATTAATAATACTAATAATTGGATGATTTGTACGGGACCATTTTTGTGAAAAATCACTTAAAGGGCGGGGTACAAATATTACTTGCTAGGGATTATCTTATTACTCGTATGTACAAACAGATGCAGATATCTATATATGAGAATGCACAGTGAGTACCCGAAATTTATGCACGAAAGTCTGCAGTCTAGAGTTGGTGGGGCCCTTGCAATAACGGCATATTAAATTATACATAATTTGATAGACAGTCCATGCCTTCCGGAATGCCATAAGATGTTTGTACCAAACAACTACTGCCAGGGACGGCATCATGATCTGATATTGATTTCCCATGATAGAACAAGCGTGTTAGGTCAGCACAGGGTGACAAGGAGTATGGTACTGCTAAATAACATATCTCTTTATATTTTCAACACAAATCTTGAAGGTTTCAAGATACATGCAAAAATTAATTTTAATTATTGTCATTCCGTATAATTTCATACATATTATTGTTTGTTCGTATGTATAGTAAATAGACCCAGCCTGTTATTATATATTAATTGTTTATGTGTTTAATTCGTAGAACTCCATTTAATTTTTTTTTAAATTGACAAAGGTCTTCAAACTGCAACATTTTCAGGCAGTTTGAAAATGGCCTTGAATGCCGAAACAGCAATAATAAAAACTAAAAATACTTGCAGAACTTAATAATAAAATTATTAAATTTGATTTAGATTAAATTTTTTGAAAAAAAAAAACAAAAAATACTTATCTGGCAGGTCACTCCAGATTAACACGTTATATTATAAAGTTTTAGCTTGGAAGATATGATTTTGCACGCACAGGACAAAATATTGGAAAACATCGCACATTGCATGATATTTCAGTTACGGTTTAAAACTTATTTGTTAATGATATTATATTTATTAGACGATTAGTGGTTAAAGAGGAGTTAGTATTTATTTTAAATATTAATGTTTTTTTCCGAATTTAGGACTAGAATTTTAAAAAAAATTAAACGACCGAAAGAAACGTTTTTTTATTTAATTTTATATCTATGTTCTACTCTCAAGTTCACTTTGAAAGCTCGTAACTTCATCATTTTCTAGATATCTAAAAACGTATTTTATTGTCAATTTTTAATTATTAATTATTTTTATTGAGATTTAAAAACCTCGTTTTAATATTTAATCATTGTAGAAAATAATATTAACATAACCTAACTGAAACGTAAAAACGGAAAAAAACGACAGAAAATAAAAACATTTCAGTCGCATCTGGGACTCGAACCCAGGACCTCTGCCTATCCGGGGCAACCGGTTAACCAACTTAGCTAATGAAACCAGTTCAATTTATGTCATCTTCATCGATATCATATTTCAAATTCAAGATTTGTCCATATGGGATAAAAAATGGAGAATAATATTAAATTGAACTGGTCTCATTAGCTAATTTCGTTAATCGGTTGCCCAGGATAGGCAGAGGTCCTGGGTTTGAGTCCCAGATGAGACTGAAATATTTTTTATTTTCTGTCGTTTTTACCGTCTTCATGTTTCATTTAGGTTATGTCAATATTATTTTCTACAATGATTTAATTTTATTGTCGTTATCATCTCTTTAAATGGAATTAATATTCATTAAAATTAAATAAAAATAGAAGAAAACCTCACTGGGTACGCCATGGTCGCCACTAACTACGGACAGTAGGGAGCAGTTGGGACTCTTTTACGGTATTCACATAAATAGGAAAACTAGATGGCTATGTTAGATGGCGGTAAATGTGTTGTGGAAACTATTAATCAGTGGCGTGCATTTGCTCTATGACGAAAGGTAGGCTATGTATAATTTTTCAAGCTTGGGTATGAATTGAGCATTGCATATTTGAAAACGTCCATTTTAAAATCATCTGCCGCTGATTTTTATGGCCAACTGAATAAATGAGCGTACAAATTCCTTATCGACAGAAATTTGTCGCTTTTTTTAATTTCTTTTTTATTGTTCGTTTTACTTGGGGTAGGTACAGCTTTTCAGCATTTGTGGACTTCACGCCGCTGCTATTAATGCAATAAGACGACGTATAATTAAAAGAAAGGGTAGGAAATACGTTGAAATGCATATTAAACAAGTCGTTTTTTCCTAAAGCTTAGAAGTAAAGCTATTCTTCGGAGTTCACTTATTTAAAAGTTTCACAAATCAACTGGATTTTCGTAAAAACCCGTGAAAATGGCGGCGCGCTGTTTACCAGTAACGAACTGGCACCCGCGGCGCGCGCAGCACAAAAGGTAAAGGGTCCCCCGCCTCTCCCCTACCCAGTCTTCTTCCTCCTGATTGTACATCTCTCTGACAGGGGCCGGGGAGGCCAGGGAGGCCGGGGGGATTGTAAAGCCGGTTTTACATGGCACAGTGAAGGAAAACAATTTTCAGAATAGAAACATAATGTATTGCAAAATTTAGTAACCTGATAGAAGTAGTCATGTACTTCAAAGCTTTCTAAACTTCCACAAAATTTCCAAAATGGGAATGCTACCAGTAGGCTGACAGTTGGAACACCTGTGCAATAATTTTTTTTAATTAGCCCATCTGGGATTTTACATAGATTTTTAAAATACATATTTTATTTTATTGTAATTACATTTAAATTCATTTTAATTCAATTTACAATAATATACTTCTATTTTATGCAATGCTTGTACGGGGCCGGACCAAGCGAAAAAAAAATGTTTGATGTTTGCAACTGGCCCGGCTCCGCTAGCCAAAGACACATTTTGTACAAATACTTAAATATATTAACAAGTGTTTTGCTGAGCTTTTTCTCTGTTTGCCTCTTTACAAGCATTTTTATCCAAAATTGTCTATGGAGGTGCCCGCTCACTTTTGTAACTATAAAATAGTACCCTCTCACTTTTATAGACAGTAAAATAACATCAAATACCGCGAAAGTACTTTTCTCAAAAACAAGACAAAACGCAACTTATGATAAGTAAAATATGTTAGGTTATCTTCAGTTTTATTTAAAACATACAAAAAAGACATGTTTTGACATTAGAAAACGGAAATAAATCTTTGTCATTCAATATTTGAATCGCGATAAATAGATTGCGAACCAATAATTTTTTGACATTTCACTGACATTTGTTTACCCCGTTGATACTTTTTATAAGTAGTCCCCTGTTGGGGGGAATTTAATCCACAAAAATCGATATCCTAATTTGATCGAGAATTTCGTTGGGAAGAGCGTATTTGTGCATTGAACAATTTTGAGGCAAATTTTCGGCTCAACAGTTGCTCAGTAGGGTTGGCAAGGACGGCTGTAAGTGTTTTTTTCATAAAAATAAGATTTCTGCTTTCACAGACTTTAAATTGACCATACCTACCGTGATTTCATTGGAAAATTAAAGTATTTCTCCATCACTCTAGAATAAATTATGTATTTTCTTATAGGTACCAGTAAACGCGCCCTTATCTCCGGGTTAGTTGTACCGCCCCCCTCCCTGCGGCGCCCCCCTTCCCCGCGGCCCGCCCGCCTCCTCGCACCGCCCCCCGCAGCCCGCCCCCCGCGCGCACCGCGTTCATCTGCCAGTCGCACGTCACTCGCCGCCGCATCAAAAATTCATAAAGGCAAGACCAAGCCCAACCGAAACGCGAACACTGCTTTTTCGCAGTTTCTAATCGAGGTGCGAATTTTTCACCTTCGATGGTCTTTTCATTTGAACCGTAAAAAAAATATATCAAAAATATTTTTTTGTTTGTGAATGTGAATGTGCTGTTTGGAAAAGGTTAACAAATTAATTTATGTACATTTTTTATAAGCTTACATAATTTTTCATTTATATTATAATAAATTCAATGGTAAAGTTTTACATAAGCAATTATTTTTTACATTTTTCCTATTTTTAATTAATCCAAACCAACAACCTATAAAACAGGTTCTCTGGTTCATAGTTTGGATAACATTTAACATGGCGTTACGTGATTCTATCAATTTTAACGCATATATTTTCTGCTAAAACAGAATTAAAAATACATCATTAAGTGTCACCACCAACTGAAATAGTTATTGATTATTTTAATGAAGTCCCATCCTAAGTATTATTTAAAAAAAAAACGTATTAAGAATGCTGTACCAATGTAAAAGATAACCACTTCAATGGTAAAACAGTTTGACACCCTTATTTTATTTATTTTTTAATTTAATGTAAATCAAATTTAATAATGTTATTATTAATTTTCAGTTTTTTTTTATTATTGTGGAAGCTGTTTCGGCGTTTAAGGCCATTTTCAAACTGCAATTTTAATAAAAACAATAAAAATACTTGCAGAACTTAATAATAACATTATTAAATTTGATTTATATTATATTTTTTAAATTAAATGCAGTTCTACGAATTAAACACAAAAATAATGAATACCCTTAACTTTAGTTATAAAATAGTGTGTGTTTTTTGAAATATATTTATTTATTAAATTCCATTTAAGATAAATTAATATTTATGTTACATTGTTAAGAATTAGTATGTTACAATAGTTTCTTACATTCGATGTCCCCCTCACTAGGGATTCCTATTCCAAAGCGGACTGAGGGATGTTTTGTTGGTGTTATATGTTGTCTTCATAAGTTTTGTGATTTTCTTATCATCATGTTTACTTAGTCATATTTTGTATCTCCGTGTATTTTTAATATCATTAGGAAGGGCTATATAAAATTTTGTAGGATGAAAATGATTGTTTTTCTGGGCAAATGATGTATTTAATCTTGGAATACTTATTAGATATGAGGTTTTTGTCCCTGAAGTGTGTGTGTTACTCATTTTTTTCTTTT